>CM056994.1:202113941-202128447 GCA_029891345.1 Dryococelus australis
CAAACGTGCCAAACTATGTAAAACTCGTGTTCGTGAACCAGTTCATGTTTTAGGCAGCCTAATGCTAATGGATATCTTCTGAAGTAATCTGTATTAAGGGGCATATTGAAAGATTATATTGCTCCGAATCTGACCGTTTCATCGAAAGAAGGATTTTGGTTTCTCACAAGTATGAAGCTAAATTTATTAAACCAACTTACAGTAAGAGATTGAGAAACATGGGCATCTAAAATATAATATATGGTTAGATAGCAATTATAAAAAACCAGAACCATTGGAACGAAGGTATCAACAAGAGGGCATCAATACTTCTAATGTCTCTCTCTATAATGTATACGACATCGAAAATATTGTAGACGATAATATACTAAAATTATGTGGTGAGGAAGAAGAAATATGAGAAGTGTTCAGGCTGGACACTCGATTCGTTCAATCATCTGGAGCTGAGAACGAGTGCGTACCAACCTATTAAGAAATAATGTAATTACCTCCTCTTGCCTTTGTAGAAATACTTCGCAAATAAATTTCTGTATTTAACATTTTGTAAAATCATATATATTTACTAAATATGGTGCGTTATTTTTTATAAAAAAAACCTTCCACTTTACATAAAAATTATTCTCAAATAAAAAAAGCATGCATTTTTGAATAAAACAAATAAACAATTAAATGTGGCAGTTTACATGCTTTTCAGGAATGGCTAATTCACCATGCCCTTAACAGGTGGCATAATCGATACTACATGTGTGTTGCGAATAGAATCCAATATGAAAGTAGTCGAACTAAAGTGAGTAGTTGATGGAGCGAAAGCGACTAATTAGAGTATCCTATACTTCAAACGCATATATCATTATGGCTTGCACCTGGTCATACATAGGTGATATAATCATATGAATTCAATATGACTGACGCACGAATGTGAGACACAAACTATAAAAAATTACAATTAACAAAAAAACATGGAAGACTGCACATAGCAAAATTACTGCCTCCCAACATGGCAGCCTCCAGTAAAATATATAAACAAATGATTAATGAAAAAAAAATGGTTGTCGAACGAACGTGAGAGATACAGAAACTTATAAACAAAGATGACGATGGAACGACGGTGACTATAATTGGTGTGCGAAGGCGAGAGTCAATCTCCAGTAGCATGTAAGCAAATCATAAACAAAAATCAAGATGGCGGAAAGAGTATAGGTGGGAGGAGTGGAGACGAGGCTATCATTAGTCTGCTGGGGATGGAACGAATTGGACTAATGGTGGTGCTAGGGGACTCTCAGAAATGCAAGTTTTTTAAATTTAGTTTTTAATTATTTTTAACAATTTTAATAATTAATTTTTAATAATCTTTTGTTGTGAACTGTTTGTAAATTTTTTCGCGTTTTTTTATATTTTTTCCATTTTCAAGGTCATTCAAGGTGATGAGTTCACGGTCGAAGTAGTCAAACGTCAAAGGTCATAGGCCGGCTCTCCTGACCTCTGGGTCACTGATCCCTGTCTCCTGTCTGACCCTTGGTCACTGATCCCTGACGCTGAGCGTAGGTCATTAATCACTCTTGCCTTCTCCGGGAAAGTGGGAATTTTTTTAAAGGATAAATGGAAATTTGATTGGAAAAAGAAAAATTTTAGTGTATTTTTATCGATTTTGAGGGATAAAAGGATAATTTGGCGGGAGAAAGGGAAAAAAAGATGGCGGATGGTGACTTAACAATATGGCGGCGGCTAATCCTACAATCGTACTCCCCAATCCCTTAAGCTTCAAGCCCATTTTCTCTACTACTTATTTGTTATCACAAAGAAAATCGCTCAAATGAAATAATTTGTGTATATTGGTTATTCAAGAAGGCGGGCATCAGATCCATCAGGGAGAAAAGTGCCTTTCAATAAAGTAATTATAAGTTTTAGTAATTACAACACAATGAAGGCGCGACATAGTTTTGTTTACCTAAATATTTACCTGTCCCACAAAACAATTACAGCATAGAAGAATGAATATATGTTTTCCTTGTTAATCTGAGATGATGATCATCCCGGTAAAAACTAAAGCCAAGCTGCCCGTAAGCTCCTCAGCTTCACGTCGTAAATGTCGTAAATCTTATCCCACTTTTTTAAATCATTTACATCTACTCTTTAGCAATACAAACAAATTGGCTGTGAAATGTAAGTATAGGCTATTCACGGTAATATTAGCGCTTTTGAAATCCCTGCTCAATATCTACTTGTATGCACGTTGTATATTCTTCGCCTTATGTAAGGTTAACATTGTCGTGGGACTCATCTCTCTATCCATGCGTCGATCAAGTGAAACTGTGAAATTATTAGTAAAAAAGTAAATATTAAACAAATCTGCTCATGTTTACACTTCGATGTATTACAAAACACAGAAAGCGAAATAAATAATTTAAGCTATGAAAAATTATTGCCTTACACTTTTTATTGGACGTTATAATACGGAACACTACTTCCCATCCATCGTTACCAACATTACTGGGCCCGTGTCACTCGCACTGAGTGACATGCGTTAAAATGTAATGCAGGTAGGGCAGTGACTTTAATTAATGTTGATTTAAAAAGTGCCCACTTTATCGTGAACAGTCATTAAGAACATTCCATTTAGTGTGTGACATTTAACTATAAACATATAAGGGTAATAAGTTTCAAGAATGTTAGTTAAAGCACCTGACTGCCGGGGAATAAATGTCCCATATTTCGTGTAATGTAAGATTAGCTTCTCTCACTTCATTGCAGAGTAGCACGCACTGCCTGATATTATTTTCTGTTATTAAAAACCTTTAGCCTCTAAATAAGCTACGCAGGTTACTGGCGAAAAATCACGTTTGCTCAGCGGAGTTTCCTGGGCTATTTTCATTGATTTTTAAATATGTTTAGACTATTCGCGGTTTCTTCACACTTTTTTTTCTGTTGTCAATCTAAAAGTACCTTAGTGTTGGTTACATTTTACTTTTACTATTATTTTAAATATAAATTATAATATTACATTTATTACTAATATTAATTAAGGCAGAGAAAATACGTGTGATGGCAATTCATGGTAAGAAATAGTTCTTATGCAAAATAATATCACGCTGAGCGCCCATGATTGCAATGCGTTGGCCATGTAGTGTTATTTTGTAAGCTTTGTTTGTTTGAGATGGAGTAATATCTTGTAAGTAGAATTTTCACAAGGCTTCAGAAAAGATGGAAGTCGCCGTGAATTGAGTATACTCACTTCTGCAACAGTGAAATAAATTATGATAATTTTATAAAACGGAACCACTTTTACGAACGCATTCCCTGACATAAATGTTGCCATTAATTTCCACTTGAATATTTTTGCGTCTAGTTATTATTGATTTCTTTTAACGATTGGAGTAACACGGTTTCATCACAGCACCATATCAGTTTTGTAATATTCTGCTTTTTTAATTGGGTTTCGGCCAGCATCGCGGTTCGCTTTATTGGTATTCAAAATATGTGTTCGGATCTCCTTCTGCCTATATGACGCTGCGGTATTTACTTTCTCCCTACATTCCAGAATGTAACAATGTATAAAAAAAAAGTTATTTTCATCTCTTATCTGAATGCTTTCTGCCGTTTGAATAAAATCCAGAATTTTAAAACAGCACTTCATTTTAACTGAAGCCACTTCGTTCGCTGTTTACGGACTGCTTAAAAAAAAGTGGCAAATCATTGTATTCGAATGTTCATTACCAATGTAAGAAGGTAAAACGTTAGAAGACGTCAGATAAATAGCCGCTTATATCGCAAATTCTTATTAAATGAAACTTACTATAAAATAATTAATGCATTTCATGAACTTTTCATGGTTTGTGAGGCTGATCTAACATTTAAAATACCACTGTGCCAAGAATACGAATTCTGAAATGTTACATAGGTCAAATATGTTTGCTGTTCTGATTTTTTTGTTTAATACGTTTTTTTATGATCATGTATTGATGACGCAGTTTTTATGTCACACATTTTTAGCCTACTTTCCGTAGGAAGGAAATGCTTATGAGAACACTTTCCTGTCTGTGTGCGTGTCTTGGGCTTCTCTGCATGCGAGTGCCCCTTTATCGGTTTTGAAATCGCACAGCGAATTTCACTAAACACAGTAAATGTATAGTTCTTAGTAAGAACACATGCCTTTTATAGTTTTTGACCACGCCAAGCACTTTCTTTCAAAATTGCAGCAGTTTAAATATTTAGGTTGTCATTACTCGGGAACCGTTTAATCGATTTAGACCAAATTTTATATCCTGGCAGACCATCGTATGGGGATTAAATTTTGAAATGCATATTGTTGTTACCAGGCCATATTGGATGATAACACCAAATGAAAAATAAAATGTTTACATTACATCTCTAAAACTATGAATTAACATTAATCATATTTGGAATGTAAGTAATACTATGACAGGCCAGGTACACGTCAGTAATTGATCTTGATAAGGTTCTTATTTCCAAAATGGCGACCACCTAGGCATCGTATATCGTCGTAACCATGTAATAAATTCAAACTTAACTTTGTAGGCTGGGAATAGATATTACAACTATGAACTGTACCTACACAAAGCATACCTACTTATTCGCGATTTTGTAAGGTACCACAATAGGAATAAGTAAAGTTTTTATGTCATATCTCTGAAAAAAATTCACCGATTCCTATAAAATTTGACAAACAAGTAGCACTCCGCCAGGTATGTTTTTAGTATATCAGGTACTTATTTAAAAAAATAGCCGACATATAACTATTTTATCTGCGAATGCTATATCGTCGATACCACGTAACCAATTTAAAGTTATCTCTGTATGCTGGAAGTAGCTATTTACTATCAACTCTATGTACTCGAACACTTTTCCCCGCAATTTTGTAAGAGAGCATTATATTAATAAATAAAAAAATTTAAATTATATCTTGGGAAAGAATAAACCGATAGCTACCACATTTGGAAAACTAGTAGTACTGCGGCAGATGATGTAAAATTGTATATGTTAAGTATATTAGGCACTTAATTTCAAAATGGCGGCGACATAGGCCGTTCAGCTAGAATATTTATCGTCGAAATTTCTCAAACCATTTGCAATGCAGCAAGTGGTGTAACCAGCTATGTTTTAAATAGGGCAGGCACTTATTTACAAAATTGTGGCTATGTAAAATTTAACTCAGTAACTTTTACTAACGAAACTAATTACAACTTAAATTTGTATAATGACAGTATCAATTTGAACCGTGAAATGTGTCTGTACAGAGCTTTATTTCTCTTCCAATTTTTTAAGTAAGCATTACAATAAAAAAATAAAAATTTTATGTCTTATCTAGGGGAAACAATCAACCCATTCTTACCAAATTTGGCGAAGAAGTTATACTGAGGTAGCCCATCTAACTTTATATATATTTTAAGTGTGAAATACAATTATTTTCAGAATTGAGGCTATTAAATAATTTTAGATTAGTGTGCTCTATCTGCAAAACTATAAGATCGATATTACCTTAACTTTATGGACTACCAGTAAACCTATAGAATCATTGAATGCGCTAATACATAACTCCATTTATGAAGATTGTCACATGAAAAATATGAATGTTTTACCTCATATCTCAGGTACTACCCAACTGATTTTCACCAAATTCTTCAAACAAGTTAATATGCCATATATCAGAGACCAATAAACCGATTTCCACAAAATTTTTCACAGAAGTGGCGTTATGGTAAACCATACAAACATGTGTTTTAAATGACTGTCACTAATTTTAAAAATGATAGCCGTATAAATATTTTACGTTAGTAAATAATACCATTAAATCATTAGACTGATTAAATTTTCAAATGGATGCCAAATCCGACAGCCGTAATGCATTTTTGCATACTAGCTTACTGCACGAGATTTTTTAAGTTCTAGTCCTGGGTAAGGCACGTGTGTATTTGTAATTTTCTCTCTACTGTTGCATATGTTTCTGTTTTCATTAAGAATGAATTTGCTTTTAACGGGACTACTAATCCTAACTATTAACTCAGATTTTAGGAAATAAATTTAAAAGTAATTATACCCATGTTATATCAGTAAGTACATGTTTTTTGTATCACGTATTTAATATTTTTTGTAGAAAAACCCTTTTGTAATTTTTCTGGATCGATTTTTAATGTTTTGACTCACAAGGTTTTGATGTAAACTTGCTGAACGAGAATTGAGCTATTTTTAACAAAAATCTATGTCTATTAATTCAAGTAGAAAAAGTTCAAGCTAAAACAACACTGTTACCACTTTTGAACATAATTCAAATTAGATGTGGATAGTTTGCAAGTATTTGGAGAACACGCTGACGCAGCGTAGTCTTATCTTAGATTTCTGTCGAAACTTCAACGTTCAGACACTGGAAAGATTTTAATGTAGTCATCGAAAATATTTACTTTAAGGTTAGTATGGTCTGCATAACAACCGGACAAAGCTGATAATCGTAAACCTGGACGAACACACTAAAAATTTGAATAATGCTCACTGTCTGTAACAAATAACGTAGAAACTTAAAACGAAACATTCACGTAGGTAATTTTTTCTTGCTGATTATACAAACCGACGCAGCGACTAATTTAACATGCCTGACTTCCATTGTGGAGGTAGCGTTTCCGATCCTGAATTAGTGCAGTTATAAAACAGTGATGAGAGACGGGCATTTAATATAGTCTTCATGTGTTTCCTCTCCATTATCAAGCTAACTGTGGTTCAATAACTGACTTAACACTTCGAATATTAATCGTGCGATGGCGAAAGGTTGTATCTTAGTAATATATATTTTGACGATGACGTAGGTTTACAAGAATACAGAGATGGTAAACAAACGTGTAACGAAGGTTTGGTCCTTTTGAATTAGACGTGCCGATTCTGCGTGACGTTCTAGAAGTGTGCCTCGCGTCTGATTGGCTACAACCTCCTGCGCGAAAGTTTTCTATTGGTTAGACAGGTTTCTGACTTCTTGTAAGTTTGGTCGCAGATTGTCAGCTGGTATCACGTTCGTTTTGCCGGCAAATGGGGCAATTTTCATTGCTCCTAGCACAGAAACGAGATACACGCATAAACGTTATATATATATATGTATTTATATAAATACATGGCTGTTCTGCGAAATGCCCGTACTTCTAAAGCGAACGTATGAATAAACTGTGCCGTTTGGTTATAACTAGTGTATTCGAGTTAAAGTGAGAGGGCGCGAAACAAGTGCACGTGATCGAAGGTAAGCTGTGACAGTGAAAACATGCAGTGTTCACGTGATCGCGGCGTGTACACAGGGATGTCAGTAATGCTCGGCGCGTGAGCGGAGAAATACATGCACGGATATGAACAGGTTGACGAAACTGTTAGTGTATATGTCAAGAAGACGTCTATATAATATCACGACCGTATGGTACAAGTAGAATGGAGAGATTTGAGCGGATCGTTACAGCATGGTCATGAGAGCCGATGGGGGTGAAGTGAGACGAGTGTGGATCAGTGCCGGAATGTAAGGACGGGGGGAAATGGGAGGTCCCTGGGAAAACCCTCCTACCAGAGGCATCGTCCGGTAAGATTCCCAGGCGAGTAGTCTGATCCCCACACCACCGTGACCCCACCGCATGGTAGGAGTACATAAACATCAAGACGGTTAGTAATAACACACACTGTCGTGCTATTTATTTACGCCAACGGTATCACGTGAAACTACAAGCAAACAAAAAGGAACAAGAAACTTACTGGTTATTCACGAACAGAATACCGACATTTATGGGGTACACAAACAGATTAATGATGAAAAATGAACTTTAATCGCCATTATGCATATCGCAAATGACAATACATAACACCGATCGCGTTCAGTCAGATGAACTGGAACTATCATCATTAAGGTTTATTATGAAAGTATCTTCCTTCTCGTCTATAATGCTATCCAGTTTCCACATTTCACTTTCAACCTTTTCGACCACATGGCATACACATTTGTTCCACACATCTGGGGTCACTGCTTGTATTGCTTCTTCCAGAAGTACTTTAATGTCCGACAACTTGTATGACCTATTCTTCTCTGCAACAAATCCTTTAATTCGGCCCAAACCCAGTTCTATAGGATTCAATTCGCAGTAATATGGGGGGATTCTAAGAACATACTTTCCCGCATCCCTAGCCATTTCATCAACTGCATACGCATTATATGCAAACTTGTGTTGGTTAACAATGTTGAGCAATTCCTTCGCTAATATGCCATCATCGAAATCAACATTCTTGCCGTTAGCCGTCGCTTCTTAGTATTTTCATTGGAATTCTTTCCTTCTTACGGGATTGAACCACTTCTCAAAGAAATCAGCACACATCCCTCATGATAATCTCCAGTCCTTTTGAACTCAAACACCCACAAACCTCCTTCCACAAAGCCTAACTTGCTCCCGATGGGCGTGATTATGAGACATTTTCCTTTGCCTGAAGGGCCTTTATTACCGATTGATAGTCCAGACAGAAATGCCTGTATGGATGATGCAATAGTGGCATCCACCCAGACGCTATTTCGCGTGTGTCCTGCATTTAATCACGTTTCATCGAGGTAGTAAATTGATCGTGCTTCACCACTCAATTGTTAAATGGTACGCAAATAACGTCGCCTCCATAGAATAATATCATCCCTATATCAGCATGCTGTCTCGTCCACGTCTAACATATTTGAAGTGCAGTTCCTTTAGTAAATGGTAAAATGTGGTTCTCCGAAAAGCAGGCAAATCGGGGTCATCATTCACAACAGCAAGAACTTTATCTACAGTTGGCCGTTCATTACGGAAGTAAAACCCGTGTACCTTCCTCCGTATCGCTTTCCTGTTGAACCCGTCAACACTTTCCGTAAACTTCCGGAGTTGTTTTTCTTTCTTCGGTGACTTCAAGGTGTGCGTGGATTTATACTGACTTATCACACGATAAACTGTTGCGGGACTTACTCCAGTAGAACGCGCTGTTCTTTTTAACGACGTTATCTAAATGCATGCCTCGATTCAGTTCTATCTCGACTTTATACACACTGAGAACGATGTATTTTTCAGATGAACTGAGCGCCCTCCTCTTCGGTCGCTTCTTCGCCGGACTTAAACCGGCCCTGTCGGTATCGCTCGCCGTCTCCGTAGAGGACGCCAACGCTAATTCACCCGTACGTCAATATAGTGTAAAACACAGAGAATTTTATTGTTATTACTTGGTACAGAACAGAGTATAGAACATCACATCGTTCGGTGTAGAGATACTTACGTTCGCACGTAACAGAACAACACATTTAAAGCCACACCTCCAGTCAGACAAACAAAATACAGACAATCGCGTGCCCGGTCACCATACAGCATAGGACACACTCAGCAACGCCCGCTGGGTTGTGGCTTGTACACCCCTTGTTGCTCACTCTGGTATCACGCGTTCGTGTGTACAAATCCCCAACTCTCGCTTCTTGACAAATGGACTATAGTTTCTATTTCGTACACACAAGTAAGCAGTGTCTTTATTTTCTTCATTTGCTGTTTATACGAAATGCTTGATTCATCTCTGACATAACATTTCGACATATACATAGGTATCACAGTGCGGATAACAGGCAAGTAATTCACGTGTCATTAAAGTCCATAAAGTTATAGAATTAAATTTCTCTTCAGGTTGTCGGAATAGATTTATATTTCGCGTTTCTTTAATAATGTATATTATGAAGAACGAGGATATTTTATTAAAAGGAAACCCATAACCAGTTTAAAAATAACGCAAATTATCGTATGTTGTTCAGATTTGAAGGGTATTTTTATTATTGTTTAGTTCGAAAGTATTTCTCTTTATCCTTACTGAACCCTATATTCATCTGAATAGTTTTAGAATTACATTTTAAATACGTTTTATACGTTTGTTTTATTCAAGTATATTAAAAATTTACGGTACAGTTACGAAGATCTTGTTCACTTTATAATAGAGATTTATTTTCGCAATAACGTACTTTTACAACGATCACTCTAAATTAGTTTTAATATTTTTTGTTCCATAGTACCAGTAATCTCGGTCAGTATTTCGTGGTGTTAACGGTTTGCCACGAAATAAACCTATGCTTAGTTTTTTTTTTTGTGCTTAAAACTGTCGGAGAAACACCGTGCACAATTCACGGGAACAGCCCCTTTTATCCCGAAACGGTACACAAAAAAAACCGCGGAAAGTTGATTTCCAGCTAGCCGCTGCGCCACACCCGAAAATGCAGTCAGCGCAATTTCATTTGAGCTATTTGTTGCGGGACTGAGCCGTAGCACTCCAACATGTCACGTCCCGCGCGGGAAATTTATGTCCCTTACGTGTCATGTATCTGTGGGTGGACCAACGCACGCTCGCCGCTCTTGTATTGTCGGGTTCGATGACGTAATCGACCGGCGTTAAAACTTGTCACTTCCAGTTCATTGAGCTTCAGAAACGCTGCTTCTGTGAAAACGGTCACCAAACGTTTATCAGTCACACGACCGTGTACAGCTAGTTTTTTGGTGACCACGAATCGTTACCAATTTTAAAGGAAAGTCTGCATTTTTTGTAGTTACGCAACTCTCAGTATAGGAGCTATCCATCCATAGTTACTGTGAAGTATGAGGCAGCATTATAATTAATATAATAAATATTAGTCCTTTATTCATTTATATTATATACGTAGACCATTTTAATGCATAAAATGTTATTTTGCATTTTCAGTTATTTTATTTTCTGTTAATATATTTATTTATTAGTGAAGAGTGTGTATTTGTGGTGACATACATGTCCGAGATTAGTAAGCGTCGCCGTGATCAAATCACTCTTACACTGTGGTTAGTAAAATAATATGTATACCCTACTTATGAATTATGCTTTTGAATGGTGACAAATTACTGTTTTTATGCATTGGATAATGAACTGCAAAATTCGTGTGTTTTTACTCCACGACACGAAACTATACACAGACATTACAACTGCAATTTCACCACAATTTATGTATATTTGTACACAAATACGAAAATAAAATCACAAATGCGCTAGAGTTTTTTAATATACCCTATAAATGTTTTTACTGCTTCGCCAAGTAATTCTACCATTGAACACACTAATAAAATTAGAAGTTGTTCTACACCCTACCGCGAGATAACCTTGTATAGTAGAAATATATTTCCCCCCGTAAATTACACATAACATTTGTAGAATTGTCTAATAATGATATTCATTAAGTATGGGTATTTTTGCACATTAAAAAAATGTAAATTTCAAGTCCAATGTTATTGGTAGCAAAACAACACATTCGTATGTTTTTAAGACACGCCCAATCTGGTTTGTCTGTTTCCTGACTGGTCAGTGATGATGTGATGTATCCCGTTAAAGCGTGTTCAATGTCAGATGACGCTCCTTGATCGCACATGCTCACCTGTTATACGCCTTTAGAAGAATTTGCTTACTGAGGACTGTGACTGGACGAAAGAGACCTGCTGTCAGTACTAAACAGGTACAAGAGACAGCTCGTAAAATAAGAGATATGAAAAAACCCTTTCCTATCGCCATGCAAATGAGATCAATATCAACACGCAGGTAAGATCAAAATGGGAGAAAAATGCAGATACTCTCATGCCACAGTAATTTTGCTTTTTTATGTGTAATTTTTGGAAAAAAATATTTGGTTTGTAGAAATTTGAAGAGAACTACAAGTCAGTCAAGCAAAACCCTGAATGTGCTACAAGTATGCCTATTCGCATTATATTGTGTATATAACCGCAAAGTTGATATCCTCCTCGCAAAACGTCAAGACTTTCAACTATTTTAGTTAAATTTGTTGCTAACTTAAGTAGTGGCATGCATGCTAGTGTGAACAGTAACAAATGAATGAACTTCTGGAAGTGAAGGTTGATTTCAAAAATCTCACTTAGGCTTGAAGAGACTGTATCATGATTTCGGTATATTTGTACAACTTGTACAAACTATGTGAGCCACTTAATTATATGTATCTTCTATGTAGGCCTACTAAACACAATATTTTTATACTCAGCATAGTTGGCGTCGAAATCCCATTATACTGTTCAGGACTAAGCTACTGTAATACATGACTATCGTCGTATACACACTTCTCCTGAGAGGAAAAGTCAGAAGTTTTCTCAGCAGAATAATAAAGATAACATTTTTGTAAACAATAGTATAATTTCTTAAAATGTAATATGTATAATATAATAGTATAATATGCAAACGAAAAACCAAGTCAATCAAAAAAGTATTAATATCAATTTTGGTGCATTAAAAGCAGTCATTTTTCATAACATTTGTACATTCCTTGCATTTTTTATTATTTTGATTACTAGAGAGCTTCGTTAATTTATAAGTGAAATACCTGAATAAAGTATGGGCACTCGTAATTATGGTTTTCCAGTTTTTACTCATTTAATACCAAATAATTTACACACGAGAGGAAATACAATAAAATAATTCAATTACCCCCCCCCCCCCCCACATTTATAGCTTCCAAATATTTTTTCCCTGCAGTTTTATATGCACTTGGAAACATGTTTATAGATACAACGTTTCCTATTTATTTGGAGAAAGAAACAATTTTTCTTGTTTTTCAAATGAATGGCAAACATTCAATACTGTTTACATATCTGGACATGTTTGGCAAATAGGTGGGCGGAAACAAGCCAGTCTTTGGACATCAGTAAGTTAGGGTTCCTCAAATGTCAAAGGGGCTAATATAATTTTTCTGGTCACATTGCTGAGTATTATCCGCAACTGAGATATTTAAATGAGTGTCCGGACACGTGACAACACGGCGAATCACATTGAGTACTTTCATTCTCGACCTATTCTGTGTGATGTTAATAACTCTGAATGTAAAATTCACCTTCTAGGCAGGCATGCCACAAAGTAGTAGCGAAAGATACCTTACTATTCTTTTGGAAACATCGCAACCATAACTGCAGCCTGAACACTACACGATACAGAAATAGGGTTTGTGAAACATTTTCTTAGTGTTTCGGAAACAGTTTGGTGACAGTCTGCAAACTGTTTGTGAACAATCTTGAATGTGTTTGGAAACAATTTAATGGTATACAACAGAAGATTACCTGATACTGTGAGGTAAATATTGTGTAAGAAAATAAATTATATTTCTTATTAGGCCTACCTAGATGCAGGTGGTTAAATTTAACTACATTATTGTTCATTATTCCACACGCCAAAAAGGAGGCAAAATTTTTGAATATGATTTCTAACTACCGTAAGTGGGCTACTAAAAATTTCGCTTTCATTAAATATTTTCCTCTTTGTATTATTCCAATTTAAAATTGTCACCAAAAATAAAGCATTTCGTTATTGTGTTTCTTATTGAAAATAATCGAAACAACGAAACAGTATGTAAAAGAGATAGTTTATTCAACAGTAATGGTAAGATTCAAATCTGAATTTATGATTCACAAAATACGTCAATAATACGGAACGCCATGTTGCTATTTACCATCAAGACATCAGCGAATGTCATCAGAGAATTGAAATATTTTTATTCTTATCTAACGACCGCAGACGCGTTGACATGTGGGGCAAAATTAGCAGTTCATCAATATCAATACATTCGGTCACTCACTTTTCTGATACCGCTAAATGCGCAGATGCAAAACTCCTAAAAGCCCACAGAAATGTCCTAATTTTAGCAGTCACCTGGCTCGATTTAATTAATGCAGATATGCTTCAAATTGTATCATACGCCGTACCCTTCGAGATTCATGCTTTTACTAAAATTAAATTTGTGTAAATTATTGAGACATACTTTCTGGATACGGAAACTTTTATTTTACTTTAAAGTGCAATGAAAAATTATTTTTTGACAGGCTATCAGGCTGTTTCATTGTAAATTTAAATTGTAAGTGAATTAATACTTTATCAACAAAACTGTTGTATCTCACTACTATGAATAGTTATTTAACTTATATTAAATATCTTAATGAAAATATTTAATTTTATTTTAAAAATATCATTTTATTGTAATCACAGTTAAAACAACTTTCAAAATACATATTTTCTTCGCGTATTTATACACTAACATACTTTGAATTTCAGCCCCTGACTTCTGGTTTTCGCTCTTTATTTTCAGTGAGTCAGTCTAAATTATTGACATTATTTGGACAAACGTCAACTTCCATAAAACCTTTATAAATATCGAGCTAGCTGAACTCTGAATAAGAAAAATAGGAAGAGAGCATACCTGAAGCGGTAGATTACAAAAACTGTTTGGAGAAAATATTAAGGGTTTTCAGTGACGTTCCCAAGTGTATACAAGGCTGTAGTAAGAGAAGATCAGTGTAACAGAAACTGCGTTAAAGTGTACCCCACAAAGTAGTTGAATGGCAATAATATTAGGCGAAATAAAAAATAAAAGAATAAATTACATATTGAAGACTTTGTATTGAGTTGATTAAAATATGAACATAGTATTTATTATTTTAAGGAAACGTGATAATATATTTTTTGGCATTTT
>CM056994.1:202128547-202165243 GCA_029891345.1 Dryococelus australis
TATGAATTAACGGTGAAAACATGAACACAATTTTCAAGTGCAACTCTGCTAATTTTTACGCCTACTTTAATTAAGTGCTGTAGTAATATTCGGTGGGTGTGAAAGCAAGCATACAAATAATTCTTATTGTGGAGTGATCTAACAGGCCATTTAAAGGCACAGAAATAGTATGTATATTTTATGTGAATGAAGTTAAACCACTGTCGAAATAGCTCTGTATCTCAATCCTACGACCCATCACGATTTGTGAGAAAAGGGTCATTGCTTCCAGTTGCAGAATCGAGAGTTCACTGTACTTAAAGAACTTTGGAAGTTTAACAAATATAATTAACAAATTTGAAGAACACATTCCAGATGGCACCTTAAGTATTTGGACAGTGACAAGAGTGATACAAATGGATATATCGGTATTGTCATTACAGATTTCATAAAATCAGTATATATAAAAGTTAAGTTGTATTATATATGCAATAATTACTACATGAAATATTTAAATGGAAAAAAAACCTATTTAAACAAATTCAGAGCTCACCTTCTTGTTTGTTTTTCTGTCTTTTAGATTTGAAGGAGGTATCAAGTCGCACAGCGCTATGAATGCCTTCAGATTGTCTGAAACAACCACACATTTTAAAAATAGAAATTCAGTAAAATCCCAACTAAAGGACTTTGCTTATTCTGAAGTGCCTTAGCATCGTGGATACTGGTATCAGATAGCTTTCTGACTACATCTGGCCGTTCTTTTTCAACCATTTTCAACAGTCGTGGGACAAAAATTTTTTAAAAGAGAGGACCAGGCATATTTTTGAGATTAATTTTCATAACAATCACTAACACTAGATTTTTCTCAGTGAATATTTATGGGATAAGTAAACATGTGATTTTTTTGTACATAGGTTTTTTAATGCTATATTCACATATGCATTAAAGGAAAATTCTGAAGAATGGGATGGACCAGCACGTTTTTTGTGGAATAGTTGTCTACACGAATACGCATACTTCTGTAATGTTCTGCAAAACATCTTTTTGTCAAAAAAGACTTTAAAAAAATTATCTATGCCCTATTTTATTACTTTTGTCATATTAAGTGTATTCTGCGAGAAAACAATTAGTGAAAATGGCCAAATATCGCACTTTTAAAGCTGGCCTATTCAGTTTCCTTAAGCGGCAAGAGAAAAGTACAAACTAAGGACATAAGTTAATCTGTGGGCTTTCATCGCGTGTAATAAAACCCCACTGTTACGGATCTAATTTGCACAGTACAGCATTACGACGGAAACACTGCATGCCTTGCGCTTAGGAGCGATGAGGCACTAGGCGTGCATGTTAGTGTCGCCCGTATCGCTCTCTCGCTTCTTGACCTTGGACGGACGGGCCCATCTCACTCTTAAGAAGAAAATGTATAGTCCATTCACAATTTATTCGGATGTTTTCAAACAAACATTTGAAAAACACCCTAGGAGTGTTTTTTAAATAATTTTTATACCACAAGTAACACTGATTAACTTAAGTATTACATTTTTGAATAACTGACACTTTACCATTGTATCTTCCAAAACTTGTATTATTTATTATGTATTCTACAAGAATTAAAAACCGTAAGAGAAACGATATTTTGGCAACGGCTAGTAAGAAATAGTTCACAGTTTAAATATTGTTTTAACCAATTTTTTTGGCATGCTAATTGTGAATTAAACATTGCCTATTGAACAATTAAAATATTTACGTAGAAGATCCCATTTAAAGATATTTCATTGTTAGAATTTACAACAACAGCGCAAAATATCGTACATAGGCCCTAGTGACATGGTGTTAGTTTTTTCGACCGAGGAAGAAACTGTCAGTTGAGCGGAGCTTCTCGCTTTTTCTCTCTGCCTCTCTCTCCCTCGGGAAGTTTCTTATCGCTAGTAGTAGCAGAAAATTATACATATTTTTAATTTGAGCGTATTTCATATTTATTACAGTAAAAAAATGATATTTGAATTTGTAAGTTTACAACTGAAAAGAGATTATAATGTTTGAATACTTATTTTTATACTTTTAGATGTGATGGTGGGAGGGATACAAATTTGATGTTAGCAGACGTGGCGA
Organism: Dryococelus australis; assembly: GCA_029891345.1. NCBI lineage: Eukaryota > Metazoa > Arthropoda > Insecta > Phasmatodea > Phasmatidae > Dryococelus > Dryococelus australis. The sequence continues at coordinate 202,130,636 of CM056994.1, forward strand.
GTGGCAATAAATGATGATGTGATATATCTGTTTTTCCACGGCAGGAATAAAGTACTGTAATGTGTGTTGTGATCGCTGCATGCGAAAGGGTGCCACACCCTTATTATATGGTGGCTGCGTCGTAGCTGTTAAGCTGGCCCAGTGGGTATGTGATTGCAAATATTGGATGCGCGAAATTTACAAGTTTGGACCGTGAACTGTTTGTATGACAAAGTTGATTTCTACACGTCTATCACAGCGATGTACTTTTGTTCTAGGTGTCTGGAACACAGTTGTGTAACGTGCTTATGCGTCTGTGATTTTGAATGTGTGTCACAATGCTAACAAAATACTAAGCCCGCCATATAAATTTAAATGAACTATCAAATAAAACTTAATAACAGTAGGTAGCAATACACAGAAACATGAGGGAAGTACAAATTACAGTAGGCCTATTATTTGTGTGCATGTTCACCAATATATTTTATGATTGTTGCTGCTACGCACAAAAAATAACTGACAAGAGTTGCGTCCATTAATTTACTGTGTCTGTTCGTTGGAATGGTTGTTGCTTTGATTAGAGTTTTATTCCAACAGGATTAAACACAACAGCGGCAATATGTGTATTAACGTGTATTATGTATGATGTGCCATAACGTATATAACAAATATTTTAATGCATAATAATAGCCTTACGAACTTAACGTCAAAATAGACTTTGTAAAAAGTCATAAAACTGACCTAAATATTGTTATAGGCCAAAACTGTGAACATTTGTACGAAATGGTTTTTAAATATGACTAAATTATTTGAACAGCTGTAAACAGTAAACAACACATTTGACAGTTATAAAAGTAGAAGTCACGTGACATTGTTTTATGTTGAACCGTAGTTGAAATATACGTAATCAACAACTAAAAGTAGAAATTTAGTAGGGCTTCAGAAAAATCTGAAGATACCGTGAATGGACTATATAATACATACCTATTAAACAAGGATCATCTTCTGTTTTATGTGACAGTTACCGCAAATTAAATACATACTCTTCATTATTTTCTACATAAAACCACAACCACTCCAAATGAGCAGCTCAGGATTTTGTTTGTACCTTAGCACACTAGTAGTTGTGGTCGCTGTTCACACTAATTATCAATGTGCACACACCTGTACACAAACGAAGCTCACAAGTGTGTAATTTACATATTTATGGCAGTTTTATTCTATTTTAGGACTAAGTTGACAGGTTTGGCATACCATTGTACTCAATTTTATACTTACCATTTCTCCCTCATAATCTGCCAACCGAGGAAATTTCTCAAATACGGCATTGAGCAGCTCAACAGAGAAAAATACTTTAATGAAAATGTACTGATGAATTACCTGCTTCAATTTAAACCGACAAATGCCTTCAAGCATGTCATACATGATGTCATAAAGTCAGATGCCATGTTAAAATATTTTGACTTATGAAGGGCACTGTCTGCTGTTACTCCTGCAATGGAAGGTGACGGCAGTGAGATTAATTAAAGATGGTAATTGTGAAGTTCTTTCGTTCTTGCTTGTCCAGATGTTATTATGCCATTGTACAACTCTACTCTCTTGATATCAGACACATTCTGCAAAAACTCTTACCACCAGGTCCAATTAGTCCAAATACTTTATGGACCGCTAAACTGTCTCCACAAAATGCGGTAACTGTTGTTCGCAAAATTAATTCTTCATTATTTATTTTCAAAACAACACCAGTGACCAGTGTCTGATTCAAGCCTTTTCAAATCATTCAGAATAGGTGCCAAGAGTTTACTGAAACCATACTTCTTCCTGTCCATGTCATGGAAAATGAGCGCTACGTGTATACTTGTCAGACTGGAATTAACATGCAGTGAATAATTTTGTAATGTATAATATAATACACCAAGTTTGTGTATCGCAGTTTTTGGGCCAAGTGGATTTACTATTTCTATTTCATCATAGTAACTGCAGTCTCAAATAAGTTTTATACTTATCGAAAAATTTGTGCTTTATGAAATGGTGCCCATCTACAAATGAAGAAAGAATTCCATTCTCGGATATCCTTTCACATCCAAGTGCTTCTTTGGTAGCTCCGTTTGACAAAACCAAGCGAAGAACATCAATTACCGGCATATACTGTCTACTAGATGACCTAAAGGAATCTCAATTGGTTTAATATAACTGAAATTTTCCTTCAATGCTGCTATTTGACGGTCTGTTGTTGACAATACCTCAAATCCAAACATTACATAAGATCTTGCACATATCGTCACGGAGCATGTTCCTAGCTGCAGAAATTTCTTTCACATTTCGTTGTAAGTGTTTAACAGTTTCATAAAACAAAGCTTCTGTTTCACTGGTTACATCTTTCAAAACATTGCCAGTTACAGAACTATTTGCTCGCAAGTTACAAATCATTCTTACAACCGTAGAGCGCAAACTGAATGCATCGTTATGCGCACTGGTATAGTTTCACAATGATTTTCACTAGTATCACCAAAATCTTCACTAGTTCCACCAAAATCTTGACTATTTTCACCGTGACTTTTACAAATTTCAACATGACTACCAGAGCAATTGGAACAATCATTATTGTCATAGTTGTCAATAGTTACTTCTCTCAATACTCTTGGTGGTAGTACTGGCAGCCAAAGGAGACTGATTCAAACTACTTTTGCAATGAGCTTGTCGTATGCTTCCATAAATTTCTAGTGCGAGAAAAATGCTTTATACAGCCCTCCTGTGCACAAATAAAGCCTCCACTACTATTATGCTGTGCCACAGAAAGTGCATGAATATGTCTAAATTGAGTTAATAATCCATTTAAGCCCCCCAGGCACCGATCTTCGACATGTAAAACGGTTTAAAGTCTCCATTTCAGTTTAATGTATATTCTTCAATCTGCAACCGAATAATGACACAAATATATTACTATCAGTATACCCTGAATTTTAGTAACATATTACTTTCATTATGGAAAAAAAAATCACTTTATTATGGTTCCAATATTTTAGGTTAAATGATAATGCTCCTCTCCAGATCTAGGTAAGTCTGTCGAACCTGTGGACTGTAACACATGAACACATCTGCCAAACCTAGGGGCCTATTCACTAAGAACTTAAGATGACCAAACCGACCTGGTAAGAACAATATTTGTACTACTGCCATAAACATTTCTCTGGGGCTTCTCACTGTGGTCACCTTACATCACATTCTGCTGTTGCACTCAGCATAAGTGTTGATATTACCCATTACTTATAATCTGTGTAAACTAGTAGTTATTTTACAGTTTTATAGGCTAAGCCTAATATAAAAAAAATACAGGCTTAAAGAGAAAAAAATAAATTTTGAACATTTCAAGTACAAATTAAACCGCCTAGATTATAGCTGTATTACATTAAGATACTGTCACTATCTAAGATTAGTGACCAGTGAGCATTATGAAGAATATTGTTTTGACATTTGGGTTGAAATATATAATTTCTACTGAGGCTGTTGATGAGCAGGTAAGGTGGTCTCAACAGTAGCAGACAACGCACAATGTTGGGAGTATTTAATTAACCTAAGAAATATACTGTGATGTTTCAAAGCTAGCTTAAGATTTACAAGCAACACAACCACACATTAGTAAGTCCAAATAAGGAGAAAATTAGAAATAAACAGTGCACCGTAAGATGGGATGACTGGTCCAACTGTTTGAAAATCTTATACATTTGTTATAACTGTTGCACCCAAATATTTATTACTCAATTTCATGGCATAGTTTATAGGGAATATCAAAACAACAAATATTTTCGTATGTAACAGTTACAAAAGTAAATACTTTTGTCTAACATCTGGGCCAAAGTCACACCTAAGGACCAAAGTCACTCCATCTTACGGTACGTAAATAAAAGTGAGCAATATTGCAACAGAAAGTAATAAAAGATGGAAAATTTTGGTTTTGTATGAGAAATAAAAGAGTATGTGTACATGTCTGTGCATACATACACTCCCATGTTCCAATTTGAAGTTTTTCTATTAAAATTCATACTCAGTGCAATCATTCCAACATTGTTGAAAGGTGAATATATATGGTAAAGTGACAACTCGTGAAAAGCCCTGTAGCTGCTTTTACACAACACATAATTAATTCCGTACGAGGCCTCGCTTCAGAAATCTCATGCGAGAACATCGAATAAAATTCCATGAGAAATGAGTCGACAGCTCAAACTTGCAGCAAATCAACTCCTTATGTCAGAAAAGCTAATGGTATCAAAATATTTCAACTAGTCATAGTAGTCGTAGTAATAATTAAATCACATGAACACGTGCTGTTTTAAGGTAGTGGTTATCAAACCCTATCTGAACTCCACTTAAAATAAACTTTTCATTAATTCTTCACACACAACAAATATTTTTCATCGTATTCCTCTACACGCAGCTATATTCTCTGCTCTTTTCCTAGCTCTGATGGTCAAATGGACACAAGGGAACGACCAATCGAATACTTTGTCTCATGCAAAACTCTCTTAAAAATTGGAAATGGTATATCTCCTGGGTTTGTATAAGGTCTGTCTTGCACAAGATATTCTCGCATGAGATTTACAATGAATGTACCATCTTGTACTGGTCATGTTTGTTGTGTTCTTACAGTATATGTAAAATTAAAGTTACTCTAGTCCCTTTCACTTTACTCATGTGTCAGACTAGTCACTACGTCAATTAAATGTGCATGCTGAAAGAAATTAACTATTTAAGCACAAACATTGGTTGTTCGGCCATAAGGTTCCACATTCCAGCACATTTGCGATAGTGATTTACAGCCAAAAACGAAAAGCATATGTAACTATTTCGCATGACATAGGAATGTCATCAAGATCCACATTTCTAGCGATTCTCTGACACAAAAATAATCACAATAAATACTACCTTATCATACCTACAGTTTGTGCCATATCATATCAGTTGCTGTAATAACTTAAAATGATTGCATTGCCTATCACTAAATCAGTAAAGATGCACATTCGACTGCTGCTGCCTTAAATTTTGACATTGTTTTGTAACATACTAAGCAAAACTGACCTCAGCACATGTATCTGAGGCACATTTGTAAACAAATGGTGTTTTCTGTCATGACAGGCGTTGAAAGACAGACATTAGCTAACCTCCTTTCAGTAATCAATGTAGGATATTATAACAGGTAAGCATTCCAACCCGTTTTATTTTATAATTGCCAACTTAAGTTCATTGAGGTTCCGGTGATTTTATTTTCAGGGAAAACGCAAACATTGAGAGAAACGACATGGCGTGGGCGGGGGGGGGGGGGGGTTTAAGGTCTTTCGTGAGATGGCATTGTTTTGATGTGTGCGACATTTCAAGTTGCATATTGTTTGATGGGGCAGTGGAAAATTTTGTTCGTATGGAAATAACACTCAAATTACAGAAAGTTATAACTTCAATGAAAAAAATATATAGATATATACGTCGTTTATGCTCGTACAGATGCAGCGATACACGCACAATTTGAACTAAGCGCAAATTTTTCAAGACATGTGCTTTCAATAATTATATTTAAGTATGGTTTACAAATATATTATTATCAAAACACAAAAACTTACCGTTTGTAAAATTTGCAGCCTCGTACGGCCCTGATATAATGAACCGGTGGTTCGATACTGGTCGGTGCCATTCTGAATTCTGACTGGCTTACCCTGCTGTGACGTCAGTGCTGGCGCAGGTCCGGTGCTGGTGCGGCAGAATTGGCCAACTTCTAGGTTTCACCAGTAGCTGACCAACAACTGACTAGTACTTTGCACGTGATTGGCCGTTACTCAAGCCACTGCGACTGTGAACTAATGAAATCAATATTATTGCGCAGGAGTAATGAAATTCTAAACTTTGCTAACTATATAAAATTAAATAAATATAACTCTAACAGAAGATACCTACTGTCACTAAATTCCAAGACAATTTGTCATGAAAAGTTTGTTATTATTTTGTACGTGATAACTGCCAAAATATATTGCAAGTGTTGTTGGGTAGAAAAAAGTAAACAAAAATTCAGAAATTCGGCATCAGGAAAACTTAGCCAGTGGAAATACAGTCGAAAATAAATAACTTGGAACGAGTAATTATGCTAAATATCGATTTGAAAACCGGACTTAGAGTTAATGAATGTTTGCGTTTACTAATAGTAAAGCGACTATCAATTCGTATCCAAAGGAATGCACTCGAGTACAAATTTGCAATCGCGTGCAATCCACAAATGTAAAAACAACCAATGAAAACAAGGTGAACGCTGCTCTATCTGTTGCAAGTCGAACGAACTACGCTTCATCAGCCAAGAACAGACATTTCATTGTAACGGTGTGACCGGCAATCCACGAGTTCATTGTAGCAGGGCCTTTAATCACGCATTTTTTTAATGGAAAACCTTGCAAGTTTACTTCTATAAAATCACATTTGTTCGTCACTAGCACTAAATAAGTAATTTGCAGAGTTTTTCTGTAAAATCAACACTGCGCACGTTTCTTTAAACCAACAAACTTAAACCATAAAAATTATATTTGTCTCTCTTCATTGCTGACGGCGAGCGAGGAAAATGGAGGAACAAGCAGTTTTATGAAGCGGCACACACGTACCGATTAATATTACACTTCACTCTAGAAAACTTTCTACAACGGTACCTACAAACTATGGTTAAAGAAAGCAAATAAAAAATCATTAACTAGGGGCCTACCGATAAAATATTCCGACAACACCAACCAGATACTCGTATAAACAAGATGACAAAAAAGCACTCCGCAATTGGCTGGAAACATTTACTGCTCGTACGTGTCGACATTCTCTGTCATACTGTCAATTGCTAAACATGTTAAAGTCAATTCACTAAAAGCAAAAAAAATTATTATTATTATCACCACCTCAACAACATGAATCCCGCAGTAATTCATCAGCTGATACTATACTTTACAAACGAGAGCATTTACTGTTTACAAAGAGTTTAGTTTGGTCACATGAAATCAACAATATGCTTCGTCATGACATTACCTGCAATAGTCAATTACCATTACATTTCCTGCTTGACCTATCAAAAAGAAATAGAGCGTATCAAATACGGATTACAATCTGGAGGGCGGGAGACAATCTAGAAAATCTGGAGTCTCCCGCCAAAAATGGCAGGGTTGGAAGGTCTGTATATGCATAATTATTTTTTGGAAATTGTAAATGTTACCTTTTGGGGAGATTTCATGGCAGTTTTAGGATTGCTAGTACTGTTAATGTAGTTATTAGTTCATTTGGTTTTTGTGTTGTTAAGTTATTTATGTGGTGTAATTTGATCATTTCCTTGGGGGGCCCCACCTCCTGTGTTTTAGTGTCTCTCTCTTGTTGTGGGTTTCGTTTTGAAGTTCTATCGCAAAACACACTTAAACTACTTCCTATCCTTCTGGCCCCTCCACTGAGTTAGCTGAGAGAACTGTTGTGGTGACTGCCTCCTCGCCCAGCAGAATCTACTGGCTAGGTAGTGACATTAAAGTGGGTGTGTGCGCGTGTGTTTGATAAGTTTATGTAAAGATATTTCTGACCTAGTTATTTATTCTTTTGTGACGTATGAAATTATATATAATTTTTTGTGGTAGCTAGTTCACAGTTGTAGGGGTAGTTCCGCTTTGAGGAAGGGAGTGTAATACTTTCTATGAATTTGCATTCAATATAAGAAATGTTGTGCAGGATGCAGGCAACAATACCTATACATGTCATCGTCATTCCATGTATTTTTATCCACCTCATGGGCTATCACTGATATAGCCAATGAACCTACACAGTTACCCATAATTCAACATGTGAATTTTCATATATAAGCCATCTCTTGAGTGTACGTGTAAAAAGTTCAGGAACGTAAATAGCTTACTAATACAAGTGTTGTTTCTTGTAAGTGAATTAAATTTGCATTTAAAAACTAAACAAATTCAGCATACAAAAATTTTAACAATGGGACATTTATTCAATGTTAATATGTGGGTAATTCTTAAAACAGAGGTTTATCGAATATCAAACAAATAATACCTCGATATGTAAGATATGATTATTATAGTCATAATTACTAGGAATGTTGGATAGGCTTCAAGTAGTTTTCTGTAAAAAAAATAAATAAAATATGATAGTGCGGGATGTTATCAAGATTGATGTATATATGCTATAAAACGTATAATTTACGTCAAATATATTCATATCGGGTCGCTGAATTCATATCGGGTCGCTGAATTGTTTTACATGCAAGATGCCAGATTGAAATAAATATTTAATGTGGAAAAAGTAATTTACGGGGTATATTTATGCGGTGGCGCTGAGGTTACAACTACAGGTAAACAACATTTCAAACAATGTCTGAAGATTATGTAATTATAATGAATTACTCGAGACTTACCTTACCTGGTCTATTTTCACGAGAGGAGAGTACTACGTAATGGATAACTACTAGAATGAAAGAAATATATATAGTTCAACATATGCGATAGTTTCTGAGATGGTGTTTACACACAATGGCGACCATTGTATTAGGTGACCAATGGTTTAAGAGCAGTAGTGTTTTTGACTCTTAAACGTCACAGTGCATTGTGGGATTGATCAAAACTGACGGCGGATGTGAACGGTCGTAAGGTGTTTCGAATGCAATTCATTCAGGTAGAGTTGTTAAATCAAATAAATGTGTGAAAATACTGGTGTACGTGTGCTAATATATACACGGAATTATTTAAATTATAAAATTTGTTCGGTAATGTGAGCGTGTGAACAATCGTCGAATAGAGTACACATTGTTTTGTGTATAAAACGTAGTACCATGTATTGGGTGAGTAACGTAATTATTTCGGTAATTCTTAAGTATACGGGCCTTTTTCGAAAATAAAACCAAATCTTGGAAAGTGGTTTATTTCCAATCTACTAATTATACAATGGACAAATTTACTAGGGATATTAACATTTGATTAATAGATTCCCCAAAAAATGATAATGGGGAGGGTTGTGAATATCTGGGAAATTATGGGGTAAAACGAGTGAAACTTCTACATAGTATAACATTCCCGAATATAATTAAATTGCAAAAATACTGTAAACGCGTAGCCAAACCTTATGCACAGAGCCAGAGTCCCAGCACCAACAGGGGAGCAAATCCCCAAAACAGTGATTCAAGGCGCGCCGGCAATTTTTTTAGGTGATGACTCGAAGCGTCACGCATCAGCGAAGCTTGGAGTTTCCCCATAAATGATCATTGCGTGTAGCCTATTTGCACTGAGAATTAATGTGTGTGAGTGTGTGTGTTTTGCAATTTAACATATTTTTGTACACTTTGTAATATTACTGTGATATTTTCTCATGAAAACATGTTTAGTGGCCAAAAGATTGAACTGAACTTGACCTTAATTGACAATGTTATAAATACAATTTATAAATACTATAGTGGCGAGGGCTATGAACTGGAGGTAAATTGAGAGGCAAAAGTTTATAATGAAAATGTACTTATTATGTATTTTTTTACCCCACAATTTCCCTGATCTTCATTGCCCTCTCCACTACCGTTTCTGGGTTTTCTATTTGTCAAATATTGATGCCCCTAGTAAATTTATGTTCTGTGTGGAATTACACCACTTTAAAAAAAAACATTCCCAGAAAAGACCCTATTCTTAAGAATTACCCTAGCACTTATGTGGATAAACTGAATCACACTTACCCTTTACTACGTTTTGCTATGCAATGCATAGCATGGGTGTTAATTTGCTAGTGAGCCGGGGGTTGGGGGGAGAGTGTGTACAAGTCTTCAGAAGAGGAGCGAGAGGGGTCCAACAACACTAATGATGCCAAAACATGTTATAACAAAAACAAATTACAAGAATTTTTAAATTAAAATTATGCAGCAACTTTAGAACGACCCCGAGGTTGTTAAATAACACAAACAATATTAATTATTTACTTGGTAAAAAATAACACAAACCCATTTTTTTTTTTTCAGAAATGATAGAAATGAAATTAACAAATGAACAAAAATTTTTAAGTTTACGAGAACTCACATGCTTATCTACTACATACGGTGGGGCTTGTTACAATATCTAAGTAACTTAACACACTAATTTCTGAGTGATACCACCAAGAAACAGGTGTCCACGCTTTACCACTATACGTAAAAGTTGAGCTGCATGTAATTGAACCTACGGTAACTTTCAGGTAGACTATTGTAGTGTCGTCGATATTTTTTGATTTAAGCTATGTGGCTAACTCGTCCACATCAAAATTATCCATTAACCTGTAATACAAAAAATTAATGAACAATAACTTTTTTGCTGCAATTGAAAATATTCAGCAATCAATTACAGTAGACAGCAATTATGAAATAATGCACACTCAAAACATGGGGGGAAGGATATTTAATTATTATAATTACCTGTGTGACATGTTTTCTATTACAGAAAAATTTCCTTCATAAAATTAAATTCTGGTGCTAAGGGTACATCCAGGCAATTGAAAAATTTGGATTAAAGTAACCCTTTTTGACAAGTACAAGATTTTTCCATAGTCCTAGAGTATGTAAATGTGTATGTCTAAAACACACACGTGCATAAATATGCATATGGCAAGACAAAATTTGAGTGCACATTTTGTATAAGGCCTAGTACATCGTAATTACTAGTTTCATGAATAGGTAGCCGATGTCAAAATGACAGCACATCCCTAGACTCACTTTTATTACTGTTGAACCCTTGTGTAGTTATTGTAATATAGGATTTTCAAAATTAAATTGTTTTCCCCAAATTCCATGACTTTGTGTTATGTTTTAAGGCCTTGCTACAATGAACCGGTGGACTGCTGGTATGGTGCTGGTCCGGTGCCATTCTGAACTGTAATTGGTTTACCCTGATGTGACGTCAGTTCTGTTGCGGCAGAGTTTGCCAACTTATAACTTTCACCAGCAACTGACTAGCACTTTGCACGCGATTGGCACCAATGAAATCAATGTTAATGCGCAGGCACAATGAAATTCAGAACTTTGCTGACTAAATAAAATTAAATCAATATATTTGTAAAAGAAGATACCTACCGTCACTAAATTCCAAGACAATTCGTTACGAAAAGTTTGTTGTTATTTCGTACATGATAACTTCCCAAAATAGATTGCAAGTGTAGTTGGGTCGATAAAAGTAAACAAACATTCAGAAGTTCGGCATCGAGAAAACTTAGCCAATGTAAATACAGTTGAAAATAGATAACGTGGAACGAGTAATTATGTTCAATATCGATTTGGAAAACGAACTTTACAGTTGATGAACTTTTGCATTTACTAATACTAAAACGACGATCAATTCGTAGTGCAATACACAAATGTAAAAACAACCAATAAAAACATGGCAAACGATGCGCTATCTTACCAGTCGAATGAACTATACTTGACCAGTAAAGCACCGACATTTCATTGTAACAACGTGACCGCAATCCATCAGCACACGGCCATCATCAGCAATCCACCAGTTTCATTGTAGCAGGGCCTTTAATGTGTAAACAAAATATCACTTAGCAGTGGCCATATATCTAGGCCTAGTATTTAATGAGGCTTGATGCAGGGCACAATCTGAAATAACCTACACCTGTGGCGTTACCTCCAGAATTTATGTTGAGGGGAGGGGAGAAAGACTTTGAAAATAATTGATATAATTTTACAAGTTGGGTAAAACTATTAAGAAGGAAAATATGTGGTTTTAATCATCAATGTATCTTGCGATACACAACAGCTGAAATGATCAATTTGATGTAAAAATGATCAAATAACGTAAAAATTAAACACTTTGGTAACTTTTGGGAAGAGGCGGCTCGGCTCCCTGCCCGCCCTACTGGCTATGCCACTGACCTACACATTGTGTGGAACTAAATATTTTAGCCTAACAGCTCCTAATGGGAATAAATTCTGTACATGTGAGAGTTTTTAGAAGTTTAGTGACTAGTTAATATGATACACGGGTGTACAATAACTGATTATTTTTAGGTTGCTGGCTGATAAAGGTGTGTACTAATAGATGTATACGAACGGAGACAATCATCCACAGAGCATGAAAATGAAGTACCGTAATTGCTTCACGTAAAATGTTTACAGTATGCTACTGTCGTCGTCTTCATAAATCCATCACAGTTTCGTTTCAAGTTCCATTTAAGTATATGCAGTTATTTTTAATTAAAATGTGCCTCATACTTCACGGCTGTGGACTATGTGTAATATATAGGAGAAAGGTGTACCAATTATAATAAATCCGAGACTGATTTGAATATACGGACAGGTATTCTGTACAAGTATAAGTTTTACGTAAATTCATCTCAGTTCCCAATCGCAAATTGTGTCGCGGAGAGCCAGCCCACCTGTAACTTCTGTAACTCCCCTTGGCTTCTGATAGTCATAGAATGTAAATGCACACACAAATCTGCACAAATGTCTAAAAACATACAGATGTCGCACACAAAACAATTACTTCATTTCCAACATGAAAATTTTGTGTGAAGATTTAAAGTCATTTTATTTTAATTTGCTGCAAACGATTTACCGCAGTTTGTGTAGTCAACATCACTCTGTAAACACAGCAAGCAAACCTAATAAAATCTTCGATTTTTGCATAAATATTTACATTTTTTTGTGCCAATATGCACTTAAGGAATAATGCATCATTGTTAATTTCTACTACTACAGACATAGGCTAATAAATATTTCGACACACCAACGCTACAGTCTTTAGCAATAACAATTTTGCATTAGTCAGTCATACTATAAATTCATTTTAGCAATTAAGTTTTAGTTTACGTTTCTTCCATTACAAAACCCATACCTAACAAGAAAATCTGGTAACTATAGGGCAAAATACATAAGTAATGATTAATTGTTTAAAAAAATGCAAAATTGTACAAACTGAAATATGTTTAACCATTTGAAGTGTCTTGCAGTGCTAGGTTAGTTTAGAATGCACCACACGCTTGCTCACGTTTTTACTCGGTTAGTTTAAATTTGTCAGAAATACTAGGTTAGTGTAAACTGCAGCATTTGGGTATTTACTGGTTTTACTACGATAGTTTCAAGTCTTTCGCAACGCTATGTTAGTTTTAAATGTAGGAACAGTTTATTCAAGTTTTTTACTGTGTTAGGTCCTACTGCATTATGTTTAAAGGGCTACTTTAAAGTTGCAAGGTCAACTCGTTCTCATTTTCGCTATGTTGGTTTATAGATACTGTATACTAGGTTATCTTAAAGTGCAGGAATAGCAAATTTATAATTTTTACTAGGTTAGGTGCTGTTAGGTTAGTAACTCTGGCAAATTACTGCATTTTTTCTATGTTAGTTCAAAGTACACAGAAAGGGCTTATTCTGTTAACACTTCGTGTACATATATTCAAATTTCTACTATTTTGCGATTTTTATCTACAAATATTTGTACTGTATTTACCCCACAATTTTCCTTGTCTTCGTGGTCCTCCCGACAACCTCCTTTGTTAGGATTTTTGAGTAGTTATTCAGAAAGGCCCTTTTGCGGAATAATTAAACAATATTAGTACTCCCCAAAAATATAAATGTTAAGTATTTTTAAATATTTGTTCCCGTGCGCCCATCTTAAAAATTACCATTCTAACAATGCGTCATATAAACCATTTGCTCAATGCATTCATTTTGAGAGTGAATTTCTTACAAAAGTACATCAATTCTCTCATTTTAATGCACAACGTGTCCGACCAGTTTGTGCTCAGTTCATATTGTATCACCCACTACTGAGCTATAACAGACGCGGCGTACCCAGTGGCCTGGCGTTTTCTTTAATGTGTGACAATCAAACACGATATTGTGAAAATAACCATGGACCAGTAAAACATAAAAGTAAAGACATATAATAAATCAATAATAATATCCTACAATAGTACTTGCATGCATAAACCAATTATCACTTACCGGCTGGTTCAGTCTCACCACGTGCTTGCACCAAGATACACTTACCCGGAATTGCCTTGCCACTTGCTTCCCCTTCATGTTCGTCACATGTAGCTCAAAGAAATACTGCACCGGAAACACAGTGCAGCCAGTATACTGATATCAGGAATAGTTTTTTTTTCTGCCGAAAATACCGACTCGTTTCAATTAATCGTTTTCACAATTTTATATATATAGAATTCACGGAATTCCGATATTAAAAGAACGTAAATAAGGCCGTGTAAGAATTGACGAATTTCGTTATTTTGTAAATTCATGATTTGGTAGGTACCAATTCGGACGTCGACAGTTAAGAGTGCAACCTATCTTTAACAAGATTTAATGCTTAAAAAAGACATAATATTTCTGCAATCATCACTGCAATAGTACAAATACGTTAATCAATAAGAAAATAATAAATTATGCAATAATTACTGTTGAAAAAATGCTTTGTTGTCTCTCTCGTCTCTCTCTCTCTCTCTCTCTCTCATATATATATATATATATATATATATATATATATATATATATATATATATATATATATATATATACACGCACACACACACACACCCACGGCACAGCACTTACTTGCTTTTTATCGTAGCAAAACATGTTAATATTTGCCTTTAAATTATAATTTGGTGCACTTCTTCGTTAAATCATTTTTCAAATAACACCACAATGAATACTTATTCTGTAACACAATACTTTAATACAAACGTATAAGCTCACAAGCTGTACCTTGCAACTTGCTAAATATTAATCACCACTCAACTGGCGAAATAATTTAAATGCGTACTACATAAAAATAACCTTGTCGAAATATTTAAGTAACCAGAAAAGTACACCACAGCTTCCTTTATAAACAGTGAGATACGAATATTTTACTTGGAGACTATCATATGAACTGCCGCTATTGAATTTTCTTACTTTGCAGAATGAAACTGTTGTTTCTAAACTACAGATGTATAAGTTATAATTGTATTGATTTTTCCGTGGAATTTTAGAACTAATTCAAAATGTTAACGAATCTTGCGTTTTTTCACTATTTGATCAGTTAATATGCGGAAAATTACTGTTTCTGACTGTTTCGTCAGTTGAAAGAGTTACAGCTTTTTGAATCAGTAGAAATTCCACTGATTCCAATTTAGAGTGTATGGTAGCTTCGGATTTAATTTTGCGATCTAGTGGAGATGGCCTACACATAATAGACATGATTACAAAACTCTCCTGAGACAGATGGACCTTCTACAATAAAGCCATTTTTGTGGAAAACTTCTATGTTGCGAAATGTATGCTTCTGCGAAAGCAAGCATAATTTTAGCTTAACAGTTTACTTGTCTCCAATTCCTTACCGCGTATCCGTTATTGCTACCAAGCGCACGCCGTTACATGGACTGCTATATTCTAGGGTGGCAGAGTTAAATCTGCTACGTGCTAAATTTTGTTGTTATACATACACATAACAGAGTGTAGGGAAAAGTTAAATTAAATCATAAAATACTGTCGATCATTTATTGCACTCCTGATATCCCAACACGCCTCATGGTAAATAGGGAGTGCATAACGTCTCGTTGACAGCGAGGTCATTAGAGACGGAGCAAGTTGCTCAGAGAAGAGAGAACGGGGAGGGGATTGACTACGGCCTTTAGCAAGGACGCTACCAGTATTCGCCGGGAGTTATGTCGGGAGGCTGTGGTAAACCGGCAATCATAATGGCCGAAACGAGGAACGAGCCTCAATCCTCCTGTTAACGAATCCACTACGCTACCATGCTCGTTAACTTGATTAATATGTTTTATTTCTCTTGTGGGTGACAGCAAAGAACGTTGAAAATCAGAAGAATGGTCATTAGGATCAGATGCAAAACGCAATATTAACTATTAAAAATAGTTTACACAACTTTTTCACACTCTTCCTTCTTTTTTTTTTTTTTTTTTAGGAAGTTTTGTACTTTTCAGTATTGACTTCCAATCCCTGATAACAAACAGGCTGGTCTGCCGTTCAGATCTGGTTTAATGTCCAGTCTACCCTCTCCATAATAAGCCCTACATAGTAAAGCGAGGTTGATAATATTGACTAATAAAATAGATGTCCATCAAAATATAAGGGTTGGCCCACTTTTCAAGACGAGGCAATTAGCGATTAAAACAACGTAAGAATGTTAAAAATCCGGGGATGAAATTGTAACTTCAACTTCTATACACACCCGAATTCCCGGCGGTAGCGAAACAAAAGAAAAGAAATTGTAGGAGCTTCTGGTGAAAGGTCACCGAGTACGACCTCTCTGAAGATTACGTTTAAGCGCACTTGATAAAAGGAAATGAGAAGCCAACGCTACCTTTGAAGGAGGAAGCAGTTTTTTTTATTGTTTTACACTTTCGTCTTTTGTAATAAGAGAAGATATTTCCACAAGGAAAAAAAATACACTGAAGCTGTAAACTTTTTATTCTGAATGGACTTTTACGCGTGGATACCTACACAGTACATCAAAAAACTGTACAGGATCTCTGTTAGGCCACTTGCAAGATCGGTTTTCGTATGAAACCTTCCATAAACTGATTCTTTAGATTCATTTAACACTTTTAATAGTCTGCAATGATGAATTACAATCTGTGCGATTTATTTCTGGACGGCACATGTAACTGGTAAACAACAGTACCTTAAACAGGCGTGACTTTGGAAATGGGAGGTGAATTTGTGACACAGAATTGTTCACTGTTATACACATTTCCTTCCATTTCAAAGAGGCTATTTGTAATGTTCCGTGTTTAAGTTTGCACCCCTGAATAAAGTCTATTTCATATGAGTGGGGTAAAATCTAACAATGTTACCTACCTACTCACTATGTAAACAACAAATGCTCTCGTTTGTAAAGTATTGTATCAGTTGACGAATTGCTGCGGGATGCTATCCATTAAGTTGGCGAATTTGGTGATTGCTTTGGAAGAAAATAGTACTCAGAAGTACAAGTGGTAATTAAAAATTTTAATTATACTTACAACATATATGGTTTAAATTATGTTTTTGAAGAAATATTAAATTTTCTTGGCTTTTAGTGAATGGACTGTAAAACATGTTAAGCAATTATGAGAGTATTTCGACACATACGAACAGTCAACGTTTCGAGCCAATGGCTAACGGCTAGCCGGTCGGAACGCCGTTCTGTGTGTGCCTTTTTCTCGTCCTGTTTATATGAAAATCTTGTCGGAATATTTAATCGATAATTAATTATTTATTTGCTTTCTTCAAGCATAGTTGGTTATAGGTGCCGTTGTAGTGCGTTTTCTTGAATGAAATGTAATATTGGTCGGTACGTGATACCGCTTCGTAAAACGGCTCGTTCCGCCATTTTCCTTACCGGCGTCCGCTAAGAAGTAACACGATTATAATTTACGTATCTAAGTTTAAGTTTGTTGGTTTCAGAAACGTGCGCAGTTTTGATTTAACTGAATGATGCTGGAAAGAAATTATTTAATGCTAGTGACGAACAAACGGGATTTTAGTGAAGTAAACTTGCAAGGATTGTCAGAGAAATACACATGTTCAAGAGACTGTGAACTTTACAAACAGTAAGTTTGCGTGTTTTGTACATTTATTTGTAAACTGTTACTATAATTATTGAAATGCAAGTGGCCTGAGAAATCCACACTTTCGACACTTTTGTTGCGAGTGAATAAAATTTGTTTATCTATATCGTAAATTCAACGAGTGTAAGGTTAGCTTTGGTCAAAGAGTGCGCGCGCGCGCGTGTGTGTATATATATATATATATATATATATATATATATATATATATATATATATATATATAGAGCTGTATCTGCACGAATACAAACAGTGTCGTAGGCCTAGTATCGCGTTGTTTTTTTTTTTCATTGAAGTAATAATTTTGGAAGTTAAATAATTTAAATGTTATTTCCATGCGAGCAAAGTTTTCCACTGCTCCATTAAAACAATATGCAAATGTAAATGCCACACACTCGTAAGAACATCAACATAATGCCGTCTGACGAAAGACGTTAAACCAAAGCCCCCACAGCATCACTGTTTCTTTTTTCCCTCGAAATAAAATAAACAGAACCCCCAACAAATTTAACTTGGTAGTTACAAAAACAAAACAGGACTGAATGCTAACCTAGCTATAATATTCTACATCTACATTAATTACTGGACGTTAGACTTTCAGTGCCTGTCATGACAGGAAACACGATAAAAGAGGAAAAATGCAAGTGTCAAACATTTGTTTACAAACGTCCTTTCCATCAGTGACAAAACAGCTGTGGTGGAAGGATAGATTGTGCCGTGCTACTTTTCTAGAACTGTGAACATATTCTCCACTTACATTAAATAGGCTATATATGAACCATCCCACTGAAATAGGAGGACATTTATAAGTGATTTTTTTTGTGTCACAACTTGTCACAAAATGATTCCCGCTTACGGTAATGTAACAGTGTTTTAAGGGGCCCGCGTACCCTGTAGCTGTGTTTCACATGTGTGGCCAAGAAGAGTGCGAGCAATAAGGGCTATACTGTTGCGTATATCAAGTACGCCATTACCGCTACGCGCAGTGATCTGCACCAGTGCGCGGTGTTCTCGCCGTGGCACGTGTACCTACGGGACTCAAGCAGCCACCCTGTCGTTCTTTCTGGTGAGAAGTCTGTAGCAAGATTCTATGCAGACGCATGAGATTTATGTACGTATCTGAAGCATGTACTTTGAGATTCAGCGCTTTGAAAAAAAAACCCCCGTTTAGATCAATTAGAGTGTTATGAAATAATGTTTCTGAGTTGCGTGAAGCCTTGAAAGCGCTCAACACTCTTCGTCTGAAGTTTGTGTTTTTTTCGTAGATCAGCATATTTGGACTCATGTTCAGATGTTTCGTGGGAGTACGTGTAGTTCAACACACTGCAGCGCAATTCAGGCGGCAGGCAGGCGGACCCCTTAACCTGGATTCAAGTTGTGGAAAAACCAATTAAGTTCTCTACTTATTGAAACTGGAGAACTCATTTAACAAACTATGTTCCTCCACAGTTTTCTAATGTTACAATTTGATATTATGTTCGCCAGTGAATTATAAATTTTATGAATTAATTTTACTTAACTCTTTATTAAATGCTCTCCAATTTATTTGATATACTGTCTTCACTCATACAACAGTAACGTTTAGGAGTGGAATTATGACGTAAGTTAATATTGGGCTTAGAGCTTTACTTTGCATGTGATAAAATATGTTTGCTATTGGTTAACTTTTGCATTTTCGTACAAATTAAGTGAAGCATAATTTCATAACATAACTTGGGTAAATGTGGTATGAACTGAAATTTCAAATAATTTGTACCTTTATTTTGGTAAGTTTTATAATCCTGAATTTTAAGATTGTGGCTGGAATCATTTTTAATCAAACAAAAGTAGTTTATGTTAGTTACATAAGATTTCAGGCTAAAAAATTTACCACTTGCCTTTACTTTTACAAGAATACAAAACGAATCCTGATCCATGTGAATTACACGGTAGGAAAGTCGTTTCAACAGAGCTTTTTTAGACTTCAATACATGCTCTGCTGACCATCGCGTGTTTTTTTCATTCTGGATTGTCCTTATAATTTGTTTGCACGTGATGAACATGCCGAAGCCTCTGAAGCTGTGAGAGTTATTACAGAAAATAGAATTACCGCCACACGGTACTTCCAGAAACACTTTGTTAATATTCTCAACTCTCTTGCTGCAAGGACCGTATTCCTGACCTTCACAGCAGAATATAACAAGCAGATGGCTGTCGAAAAGTTTAGTTTTCAACAAACTCTGTCTTCGTGTTTGTCTCTCCGTACCTACGCTGGCTACACCCAGGTTGTTCTGCCGAATGCAGAATAAAAGCGTACGTATAAAAAAAAATATAAAAAAATTGTGTACTTTACAAAAGGTTTACTTTTTTTAGTCTCTCAGATAGCAAATTACAAGTTATTGGAGTTTCGCCTTGTTAGCCATAGTTCATATAACACTAGACTCGAAATGGAAATCAGAGAGCTGTTGCGGCAATTTCAAACTTATGTTGCACGTTTTTTGTCAATCTTACTAGGCAAGTACCGTGTTCAATTTTCTTTGCCAGTTATTCTTTTTAGAAGAAAGACATTGTGTCTTACGGCTCTCGTGATTTGTCAGAAACCTTTTGGACGGCGGTCACCTTAAATAAAGTCGTTATTTTTCTCTAATTGTACTACTTCAGTACAGTTAATTCACAGTTACATCCAACTATCCTGTAGCCCTGCTAAAGTTTTACTTCCAGAATATTCCTCCGCCTCATGCAAGCAAAGCTTATCGAGTCTAGACAGCGGACCGCATTCGTGTGCACTCAGATTAACAATATTTTGCATAAGAACTATTTATCACTAGGTATTGCGAATACAATGATTTTCTCCCCGTTGTACTCATATTAACTATCAGTTTAATGTTACAATTTATAGAATAAAATACGTAAAAGTTCAATTTATCCAAAACAAAAATAAGGTAATTTTATGTAAACACAAGTTTAAAACGCTTGTGGCACGTGTAGACATATTTAGGAAGTAAACAACTACGTTATGCGTGGAATGATTTCTAAAAGTTTTATTCAAAAAGCTTGAAGAAACCTGGAATAGACAATAGCCATTTTGAGTGTCGTTGGCGATGACTACGAAAAGGACGTTGCATACAAGTTATGCATTGAAAACAAAAAGTTAGTAATACAAATATTAATAAACCTACTAATATCCTCAGAAAATTTTAGAATCACAAAATGGCAGGAAATTTGTATTTCCCTAAACCTCAGAAATTTTTTTAAAAGAAACTTATGAAGTATTCCTGGGAAACACCTAATTCCCAGCTTAAGCATAAAAATTGTAACAAAATCTCATGAGGATTCAGTTCTTTTTCCCAGCTTAAACCTAAAATATCAAAGTTACATGATTATTCAGATTTCTAACATCATAAAACTATTTCAATCGCTCTGTGAGTCACAAAACCTTTTTACGTACAACGGGCTGCCGTAGCTAAGCGGTTAGACTCCATCCCACCCCCTCCCGAAAGCCAACCGGGCTCAATCTCCGGCCGGGTCACTCGCGGATTTTCGCAAGTGAGACTCGTGCCGTACTACGTCGCTGGTCGGTGGGTTTTTTTCCGAGGAATTCCAGTTTATCCTGCTATTGCATTACGGCGCTGCTCCATTATCAACTTATTTCACCCTCATCGGCTCTCCAGACGTCTTCGTTTAGAGCCGCCTAAATATTTCTACTATCAACCTTTTTACGTACACTTCCATCGACACCATGAACAGCTGCAACTAGCCGGGCCTGATTTCAATTCAGTAGTGTGATTAAGCCGATACTGGGACAGGGAACTGGGAGAGGGTCTGGGGACTTGCTCGGCCGGGACAACTGGTGCCCGGATGGGGAACTAAGGATCACTGTTGTGGGACAACTGGAGCCTGGAGAGGGACCCTTGGGCAATGTGCATGCTTTCTCATGTTCTGTCAATCCAGTCAGGTAGCAGCCATCACGGATTTAGCATTCGCCTGCATCTTGGATTTTATATTTGTCTGCCATATTGGATTTGCTCTTCAATTCTGGGGTAGTTTGCTACAGTGCGCCAGTAGCGTCGGAATTTTTGTTTCACCCGTCATTTTGTGTATTTATATTAGTCATTTGGTTTTTCGCCAGCCGTCTTTGTTTCCAATGTTACCCGCCAGGTGCTGCTAGTGTATGCATCCAGCTTTGTTTCGGATGTCTACTTCCAGAATGCACAGCTGGTGTGAACTTATTCAGTTTTCTTTGTTTCCAAAACCAACTGCTAGATGGCACCAGTGTAGGCAGCCATCTTTATTTCCGAAGCCGAATGCTAGATGACACCAGGGTAGTTAGC
This sequence comes from Dryococelus australis, assembly GCA_029891345.1. Classification (NCBI taxonomy): domain Eukaryota; kingdom Metazoa; phylum Arthropoda; class Insecta; order Phasmatodea; family Phasmatidae; genus Dryococelus; species Dryococelus australis. Next base: position 202,152,496 of record CM056994.1, read on the forward strand.
CATCTTGGTTTCCGATGCCCATTGCTAGGTAGTCCCATTGTATATATTTAATTTTTCTTCCTGAATTCAATGTCGAAATTAAATTTTTCGTACATGTAAGGTTCGTCTCTATCGTCAAGTTTATTTAAATGCAAGGTAAAAAATCCTTATAAGTGGGGGAACCTCGAATGTAGATATGTCCCTTGGACGACTGTGTACCGAGACATGTGGTATTCTGAAGGTTTTAATGAGGTATATGAAAAATAAAAGTCATCATTTGAAGTACTATGCTTGTTACATATTTAATACATAGATATTTTATATGAAAAACATAAAAATTCTTTCGATTTTAGAAAGTTAAATTTTTAATAACCGATAAAATCGATTGTTTGAAGCTACAAAACAATTTTTTATGATACAAAATAAAACATTTAGTGAATCGATATTTTAAATTGAAATAAATTCAGAATTTTGAAATTGGTTAATTTTTAATTAGTCGTGAAGTTGAACTTACAAAATATCCCAATAAAATATTCAAATTTCAATGATGTGCTTTAAAAATATAATTAAATTTATATATTTACTTAAAAACATACAAAGTATTAAATTTTAAATGTTCTAATTTTTTACTACTACTAAAATCTATTGTTCAACATTAGAAATTCCAATTTAAAGTCCAATTTTAAATCCTTAGCTTTTAAGAAAATATATAAAATCTGTATAATTTTTTGCAAAGTAAATTTGTTCGATAGTAGGCCTACAAATTCTTTCTGTAATTACCGACGAAATAAAATGTGTAGTATACCCTAAAGCATATATCTTTCAAAGTGTACTATCTTAGCTATAAAATGTATTAAATCGAATTTTTTATTTAAAAAGTTATATTCGTCTGATTTTAAAACTTTATCAGTTACCAATCTAATTGGTTGTACACGATAGCTGAGCACAATCAAACCTTCAATAGTTAATACTTCGCTTTTTAAAATTCAATATATATATATATATATATATATATCTGATTTCCATAATAAAACCCTTTACATGCGTGTGACCAATGCAGTTTGTGTGTTCGCCATTCAGTACCTGTTAACATAACTGCAGTTCATGCATTGAAACACAAATTCTGTTCCTAGAGCCTCGAGCCAAGTGAACGAACACGTTCTCTTACATCAAAGGAAGAGGCACTTCTCTTCCGTACACTTGTACACTCTGTGACTGGACTTTCCTGTGCTTCGCATGCACCCTCATCCTGTAAGTCGCTGTCGGCTGCAAATTCTGCCACCTCAGCAGATTTCTTCAAAGTCAAAGTCCATTGTGCCTACTTACTCGACATTCACACCACTCCCTGCACACATCCTCTTCTGTATAGCCCACTGATGTTATTGGCGTAAAATTTGTATCACAGTTGACACTCGTGGCTATGATAATGTGCGTAATACATGTTACATCCTGTCTTTTTATAGGCATAGTTGGTCATTATTTACAAACCATTTCAGATATGTCATTGAAAGACAGTACATAGACAGACATCATTTATGATTATTAGAGGCTATTAAAGGTAAAGTGAGCACTTTTGAAAGCCCTCTCTTTTAAAATATTTGTCAATAAATTATTTTATTGTAGCCTTAGGGGTTCACTTTCAAGTGTGCTGGAATACACACACTGTGTTTATTACTTGCAAAGCAATATTTTTTCAAAAGTGGTTAAACGATATAACATAGCTAAAATTAAAAAGTAACTACGCCATTAAAAGTGCCCACTTTACCGTGAACAGCCAATAGAAAATAGGTAAAATCTGATAAGGCCTCCAGCCTATTATTATTGAAGTTTAGTTTGTGACTATTTGGGGGCCATTTGAGCTGGGCCCTTGAAATTCCGTACATAGACATAATTTATTTCCACGAGAATATAGGTACGATATGATAAGCCCTGCATTCTTTTATAAGTATAATTGAAATAATCTTTGAACCATTCTAGTAAGACCTCTGAAATTCAATTTTTTTGAATCATTTCAGATCTCTATATTGCATACACAGCATACTAAGTCTTAATCCCATAAATAAGCATATCTGGTCGTAATTTTCAAACTATTTGGGTTAAGCCCATGAACTATGATATATAGACATCATATAAAACCCCAAGAACTTAAGTTTGACACAATAATTCCTGTCAATATTTTATAAAAATTGTTGTCCGTAGTAAAAATTTATTAGGTTTCTGTCCTTGTAATCAGTCATGCAGACATAGCGCATGACCTTAAAAATGCGAGTATGTCGCATTATGCTGTAAGCCCTCCTATAAGTACAGTTGCTCGCCACTGATGATCCATTTCAGTTTGAGCCACCAAGATCATGTCAAACGTAACATTTGCGACCTCGAAAAGGCGATACGATGCCTTACAACAAAAGCATTTCTATGATTATAGTTAACACAATTTCCGATGTTACACTTGTAGGTACTATACAAACCATAGATAACTCCCGACACCTCAAACAGTTTAACATAATTTATCAGCCCCTTAGCAAATTTATAAACCTAAGTGATGGTAGTTTCGAAAGAATAATCTTATGATAGAAACCAAAGTACTTTTCTAATGTTAGCTGCAAACCAATATCATAATATTTTTTCCACCATTTTCAAATAAATATTATACAGACCCATTAAATGCATAAAGGAGATAACCCCCAAATTTATCGTGTTTTCGTGTTATGACCTTAGCTCATTTATAAAAATGGCTAACATAATTTGCGAACCATTCTATATAACACCAAATTCAGAATGCCAGTACACCACCTCCTCCAAGTTCGATAGAACTAATGTAATCCATTACGCTTCAAGACTTTCTACACACGAAGTCGGCAGCCATTTACAAATATTAGGGATAGAACAATTAAACTCAGAGCACAAGTAATACTGCTGACTTTATGCAAACCATACGTAACTGGTCAGCCAAACCTCAGACATATACAACCATAACAAAAATATACCAGCCACTCATACCATCTCCCATAACGATGTTACCCACCATCACTATCCAAATATACACCATTCCAAATAGATTTTTCTAATGTTGCTTCTGTTCTGCCCCACCCATTTTAGGCCTATTAAAAGCAGCCTGTACTAGTGAAAAGCATCCAATACATATTTCTCTCGCAGAGGAAACAATAAAAATAATATTATGCTGTTTTAGTGGTTAGAAAATTGAATCATCTATCGTAACCTATGAGCATTTTAATTCACTTGCAGCTCTCGATAACGAAACTCAGCTCGCATAACTTCCCAAAGAATTTCTTCTCGTGTATGCGCAGCACCTAAATATTATCTCTTTACAAACACCTACCAGCTTATTTGCAACATGTCTAAGAGATTATCGACTTTCTCCCATGTCTATAGTGTTTACAAAGCAGAACTACTGTTAGAGACTCACCACATTATATAAGCTGGTGTGAAATACATCGGGAGGGCGCTGCAACAAGAAGACTAAATACGGTAACTCCAACACTGAAAGATGGATAAATGCAGCCAAAAAAAAATATGGTTAGTTGTGCACCTTACCCATAAAATAAAATACAAATTTGCAATAGAAAAAATGTGTGGTCTGATGTACGATTCCAATGGCTAAACAGCAATCGGTCTGATTAGGCCTCATATTACAGTCCAGTAGCCACGATGTTGGCAGCTACGTAGCCAGCAGACATCTACTGAGGCCACCCAAAATGGGAAACACGAAATGTCGCTTACAAGACTTATGTGAAAACTGTGGTGTGGTATATGTAAATAAGAGTGGATTGAATGTTTACAGCAGGGTTTTTTCCATGAAACAGGCTACATGATAACTGTTTTGAGGATTGAAATATAAGTTGAGTGTGAAGATTTTTTCTAGGTATTTTTTTCGTGTCTGTTGAATAAAGGTAAAATCTGTAAATTACTATAGTTTTATTCTTTTAATTTAACCCTTTGTTATATTAAGCGTTTAGGGAGAACGGAATACAATTAATATTGGGTATTATAAATTAAATATGTAATTTCTTTACCATCAAAGTTAAATTATCTCATAAACATAAATATAGCACACACATGTACAGATATTGGCGGGAGATAAAGTTCATAGTGATATGTAAGGTTATAAAAATGTAATTATATAAACATGCATGCTCAGTATAGCTGATGGGATGGATTTATAAGAAATATGTATGCTACTTACCAAATAAATTTCTGAACTTTGATGAAATAATTTTGTTTTAACTTAAGAGTACGCTGATAATAAGGTAGGAGAAATGCACGACCAATTTTATTGTATTTTATGTAAGTCAGATTAATGACTAAGCTACTTAGGATTCAAAATATTAATCTATTTATCACTGATTTTTGGTATTAAGTTTATTGTAGTTAGAGGATTTTAATGTTTATATTTGCTATTTGCTGGTATGATATAGTTAGTAAAATGTATACGTAAACAAATAGTAAAACGGAAATATAAAATACCTTGGTAGTACATATAGAACACAATTTGACACAGAGTCCATAGATAAAATGCGATAGGACAAATGTTGACTGGTTGTTGAAATAGGTTATGACTTTTTATATCGGTTAAGTGAGACGCACGTCTCTCCGTAACAGTTCTACTTTGTTAATAGATATTTATTATAGTCTCATGCATTCCTGGAACCCACACCATCTGCCATACCAACCAACACGAGTTAGACATATTATTCACTATACCCGTCATATCATAGCAACACTTGTACCTAAAGGGCCACATTGACTATCAAAACTACAAACTAAACCTATGATCAAAATAAACATTTTATTCTGACAAATCACTTTGAGCATACATATTAGCTACCACACAGCCTACCACCAAACTAACCAGCATTATCATTACCATTCACATGTACTTGTTGAATAAGACATTCAATTCGAGGAAATTCACCAACAATACTTATCACGCTATCCAATTCATGTCAGCATACTTCCATACTTTTTAGCGTAACCACACATCTTATCCATTCAAATGAACAAGATACTTGTCTTCAAAAGTAAGACTTATTTTTATTATTGGGCGAGTTCGAGTACAGAATTCACATATTTTGCACAATGTAATACAGTAGCAGTCAATAAATAGGAGCCCGTAATTTTTTTTTTAGAAAATGACTACTTTCATATAAGCCAGCATAATTACAGTACAGTGCTGCCGGAAATACCTTTTGCTGTATCTATGAGTACCAATTCCATAGGTGATTAGGATGAGACCGTTAATATTAAAGACGGAATGAGTGCAGAAAAGACTGTCTGCGCAGCATGCACACTTGCAAGACGTTCGCGTGCAGACGACGAACTTCGAAATAAACGTACTTCGGCTATAAAGACTGATGATGAACATGCACCTGTTACAAAGTAAAGTAGACTTGGTGTTTACGATGAAGCAGGAATTAAAGACGATCATGAAGACAGTATTTATATTATTGACCATGAATACAGTGATAGTGTTGAAGACGATGATGATTACCTTGACGTTCCCACACACTTCTCCAAAGAGTTTCATTCGACAAGTGATGCGAAGAAGGCAGAAGACGTCGAGAATACCAGCTACATGTTTACCGAAGACCCCGAATGAACTTATAGACAGACTAAGATATTTGCCTGAGCTTCAAAAATGCGGCGATTACTCGAACATGGAAGAGTTGGTATCGATCATCGAACTAAAGGCTCGGGGTTATATCAAATGATGCGATGAACTGCTTTCTTCTGAAGTTGTAATTTAATAATAAAAATAAATTATAAAATAATTGTGGTTATCTTTACTTTTTGTGTGTTGTATCCATTTATCCTTTACAACTTTAAAGTGTTCTGTGATCACTCGTCTACAAACGTAAATATCACCATATAGAATAATAATAAAGAATTTAGTATAAAACTGCACGGGTAGTTGACTGCCTACACAAACATTAATTCTGTCATCATGTAAAAATTCTGGAGACAGTTAGTGAAACATTATATATATATATATTATGGATAGAGGGACACAACAAACCCATGGATTGCTAAAGATTGATGGAAAGTTTGCTGAGGAGGAGGAATTCTCAAGATTGGTGGAAAGATTGCAATTGTGATGCTGATTGCGATTGTGGTGCTAATTGTGAGATTGAACGAAAGCTCGATGAAAAAGCAAGTCTTTCATTGATTTTTTGATTTTAAATATTTGTTGTTATTTTTTGGAAATTATAAAATATTATATATTTTTTGGTTCAAGTTTAAAGGTCATGGTATCATGATTAAAGTAACCTAATCCCAATACGATGGTAGTAGTCAGTAATGTAATATGCTTCGTGACTTTTATGATTTTTTTTCTCGAGTTTCGTTTTCACACTCATTCAACGTCATGGTGTCAAGGTCATGGGGTTAACGTCAAGGTAAAGAGGTTAAGGTAAATGTCACTTGCATTCATTGTAGTGGTGGTGGTAGTAAGTAACTTAATATGCTTGCTGACTTTTAGACATTTATTTTCGAGTTTTTGTTTTGAAGGTCACTCAAGGTCTCGGGGTTATGGTCAAGATCACCTGCATCCAGTATGGTGATGGTAGTCAATAATATTATATGCTCGTTGACTTCTATGTTTTTTTTTGCTATTTTTTAGATTTTTTTTTTTTTTTAGGAAAATGGGAAATTAGAAAATAAAAAGGAAAATTTTTAGGGGAAAAAAATTGAAGGGAAAAGGGGGAATTTTTTAAGGAAAAAAAGAGAAATTGTTAAGGATAATTTCCACTGGGGGACAGGAATTTTGAATAATTTAAAAATAATTTTTGGTATTCTTTAAATAATTTCTATGATAATTTTTGATAATTTTTCTTTTTAAATTTCTTTGGAATTTTTTGATTTTTTTGGATTTTGAAGGTCAAAGGCCACAATGGTCATTGTCAAAGGTCAAGTTAATAGGTCAACGGTCAAAGGTCAATGGTCACTGTCTTTCAAGATAACCGCCGGGAGACCGGAAATGTTCACCCTCTGATATTCTAGCCCCCGGCGCTGGCTGCTATCTCAGATCGCATTGTCCCAGACTCATTTTTTCCCTACACTATTAATTAACACGTAATGTCAGATACACGGATGTAGAGAAACATGGCAGCAAAATAATGCAATTAATAGACAAATGATATATAGAACACTGTCGATTGAATTAACTACCTGAAAGCCAAAGTGAACACTCGAAAACAAAAAGGCAATACCTAGAAACACCAGACCTGCAATGATAAACCACTACCGGCACTTTGAGCGCAACATCCGATTAATATTTTCTTGTCGTCTTGCACACTTGGACGTTTCTTTACAAATGACGAGGTTTACCGACGAGCTTCGGCTGAACGATTTCCGGAAATACGCGGAGCTTCAGATTCTTTTTCATTTTTCTCCGAGGGCTCACTTGCCCTTCCGCATGTTTCATTTTCCATTTCCCTCACGTACGCGCTCTGCCCTCTCGCTCACCCACGCGACGAGCAGCTCGCGAACGAATATTGCAACAGCACGTTCGGGACGTGAGCACACCAGGAGTGTTGCTCCCACCCCTTCCCGACGGCTCGCTAATATTTTACTTGCCTGCAGAAGGTCTATTTGTCAATCCCGCGGCCCGCATTGTCCTCTTTGGTAGGGTCTTGGAGGGGGGGAGGGGGTGGAATGCTGATACGCAAACAACAATACTCCGAAAAGAGGTTCTTCAACCTCCCCCGACGCACCACTTCACTCTTCATTCCGCGCTGGCCTTGACAGTGACGTCACAGATAAGCCGGGCGGTGCAGCTGGAGAGGAGCGAGCTATACAGCGACCCGGATTCGTTATCACACATCAAGTGGAATACAGTCTGAAAGGAAAGAGAGTTCCGGAGCTCATCCATCCTCTAAAAGCCAGACTAAAAAAAAATGCGAATGATCACAAAAAAGAGATAGGTGAAAAATAAGAAAGGGAGATCTCCATTTTATGGGATCAAGCTAAGACATTTCGTCTCCAATGTCATAGTACCTTTATTTTTTATTATAATGGAATTTATATTTCAGGATTCTGTCTTCCAGGATCCTCTGTGCGTAATACCAATGTTTTTGACAGTTCTCCATTTTCTTTCTACTTTACTAGATTGACTTATATTCTTTCGAAGTAAGATGTTCTTAATCTTTATTAAATATACTACGTCACATGATTGGTATTCATCTTTTCGATTTTTTCGAATGACCTCTTTAGTAGAGTAATGCTGTTACATGTTGCTGCTCTTCGTCGCTTCTCTTGCTCCGTCCTGCCACGCGAGAGCAGACGTGTATGATGTGAGAAGCGGGCGGCGATTCACAAAGGCAAGCCACTGCGTCGCATGCCACCGCGATAAGCCCATCACGATTCGAGAGTGCCTGACCTCCAATGGATTAAACTTCTGAGGTTATCTTTGAAAGAATGTTCCGGTCATTGCTCTGGACACTACTCTCAGCGGAACTCGGAGTGCGGGTGGAACCTTCTAGATCGAGCCTCCGAGTTGACAGTTTTAAGAGTTGAGATTTTGGAGGATTGCGCGACCTCGCGTCACAAATGTGCGAGTACAGCGAAGCGACGAGCCAGTAGAGCGTCGAGTGGCGGCGAGAGTGACCAGCTGGATGTAAGTCTGCGGACTGCGAGCATCGGTGGATGATGAGTGACACATTTGGAATGATGGCAATAGACAGACTAGACATGAGTGAATATTCAGTGTTAATTAAGTTACTATAACCAATAAAGAGATATTAAGATGAAATTTAATAAGAATTGAGATATACGTTAAATATTACGCGAAATATAAATAACAAGGACAATAGCGGAGACAGATTGTTTGAAGTTGTAAATAGTTGGTGTCTGAATAAATTGAAAGTCGACTTTAGTTGTTCTACTACTATTAAGATCTCAATCTTTCACGAACTCTGATACACCCCTTTGGCGTCTTGTAACAGTACTTTTGTGAATGAGTTTATTTCCGATAAATTAGCTTGTGTTCTTTATTTAGATTTAAGCGACTTTAAGAACAATGCATAAATTAAATTTATTACATTATAAATATTGTGATAAACTTATTCGCCTCAATACCAAGCTAGAAATACCACTTTTCAATATTTTAAAATTACCTTTATAGGCCTATATATATATATAATATATATATATATAATAAGTATTGATCCAAAAAGTATTGTAACACCTGGTAAAATACTTTTCCAATTATGCATTTTACAGACTGCCTAATTGAAGAGCAAATTTTTTTTGTTAGATGTATGGAAATTTTATTTATTGTTTAGCATAGTTGTCTAATGTGTTTGTTTATATTTTTATTATGGCCGTAATTATTTTCTTTATTACCGAACTTAAAAAGTGTGCTGATTTTATTGTAACTGTTTCTTATTTTAATAGTTTTCATTTATTTATTTTATGTGGTTAAGTATCTGGAAGGCCGTGGGCCGTTGCGAGGGGCAACATGAGTTTGTTTATTTATCTGGAAGGCCGAGAGTCGTTGCCAGGGGCAATATAAGTTTTGTTGATTTGAGACGAAGCAGCCGCCTTCTGATTGGCCAGTTCTTGGCGTCACTTTCAAAGCCTGTTTCTTGTATGATAGCTAAGGGGGGCATTATGTGTGGCGCAAGCTAGGCGTAATACATGTTAGGACCTCGTAGGGTTTCATTTTGATATTTAAGGAAAGTCCATGAGTAAGGCGGTAATTATTATCAGACTATGTGAAGAATATTCGGGACGGTTGCATCAAGAGCAGAAGTGAGTCTGCATAAGATATTTATCTCGTTAAATGTAAACGCAAGTTAGTATTCCGCGCATCCGCGTTTGGTACTTAAAGGACTTTTGATATATCGTTGTACCAGGGCCCGTGAGCCTTAACTAGGTAAGAATTAACCTACCAAGAAAAGCTCCAGAGTATTCCACTTCTATTTTCAATTGAGGCCTGCAAAATAATATGTGAGTTAAGAATTTTATTCATAAACACTTCGACCATGAACTTTGCCTAATGATGGTGGACGATTAAATTTTATACGTTCATACGCCCACGCCACCTTGTTGTTTGACACCAAAGACTTAAATTAATTTATTAACACCTACAATCCCTGACTGATGAGGATCTCAGCTCCCGCAAGGTGTGAGCATTTATTTGAATTGTAATCAAAAGAAGAAACATTTTTAATACAATTTAAAGATTTCAAATAACTGATCTAACATTCATTTCAGAACTACCTTTTCACAAGGCGACACTTACTTAGATTACGGCTACTTCACACTATTTTCAATATTGATTTAATAATTGCAAATAACCTATTATTGATAAATTTATATTTTTAATCATTCTTCCGTTATCATCAATTTGATTATTTGCAATAAACAAACACATTTGAATTTTACCACATAGAGTAGGTATATTTTCAGTAGATTTTTAGCAAAAAGGAGTGTTGAAGTGACATATGTGTGGTCTATTTAATTATTTGTCATTTAGCTGTTGTTCCTGTCGCCTACAGCGTAGGCAAATTGTGTATTGTACAACTGCAGGAAACCTGGAGGCTGTAAGTTGGTGAGAAAGGTGTGTCCTATGATTAACCACCTATGTTTTCAAATATTCATCACTGACCACAAGAACGCTCACACCTATACACATTTCATTTCTCAAAACTGTCAAGTATTTTTACTTAGATCCCCTGATGCGCTACATAAAAATGTGTGAGTACATACGTGTGTGTGACTTTATATCGTGCCAGTCTCACAGACGATGGTGTTTCAGAATTATCTACATGTTGTGCCTATTTACATAAAACTGTAAATACTACATAAATTGACTGTCCCAACGTGGTGTCGTGTAAACTCGTTGTGCCCCGCCATTAGAGTATTTGCTCACCCATTTGGTGGAAGAATATTCTCAAATATGTACGCACGACGTAAAAAAATTAGTTTATTCAATAACAGAACTAAATAATGGACTTAGTATTAGAGTTAATGCATTAGTGTGCAATGCCCGTCACAGAAAATAGAAATATCTACATATTTTTCTCCGCTAAAAAAGTATTTGCACAATACGAGTAGAGACGAGAAATACACTGTAATGTACAAAAACTGAGATATGAATATTTCTTATTCATTCTATTGGCATTAATAACGGCTTGTTACCACCTTGGCATTGACTGTAGAAACTGTTGCGTTGATTACGGGAATATTTTACCTCTTTCTTCAAGAAAACACTTTTAAGCTGTTCTTTGCTTGATGCGGCCCTTTTTCGCACATACGAATTCACCTTATGTGACAATTTCTCAATAGCGTTGATATCTTGTGACTGCGCTGGTGTGTTCAGTCATCAGATGAGGTGTTGTACAACAAACACTTCCTCGTTTACAAAGCGTCGTGCTTGCAGTCGTGGTCTTGCTGGAGAAAAAAGGTACCATCGCGACCTAACTTGTGAACACTGTACGGTAAATTATAGCGCAGTACATCGATGTACATCACAGCTTTCATAGTTCCATCGATGAACGCCATATTTACGACGCCTGTGGATGTCACGCATCCCCAAACCATCACATGACCTCCACCGTGTTTCACCGTACATTTCACATGATATATTTCACATGACGCCACGTGTTTCACCGTATATTTCACATGACCTCCACCGTGTTTCACCGTACATTTCACACTTTGCCTTTGTAATTCTGCGTTTTACCTGCTCCACACATACGTTTTCCCATCAGAGCCATATTTTTTAAACTTGCATTTATCCGAAAAAAATGTGGTGTTCCAGATAAGCCGGAGGCATTTCAAGATAGGTTTTGGCAAACTCGAAGCGTCTTTGCCGATTTCTCTCCACTTATAAACGGTCTCTTTCTGGCGCTTCTGCCGAGGAGGCCAGTGGAATACAATATGTTCCTTATTGTTTAGGCGCTGCTTTCTGCCCGACCTTGATGCATAGTCAGCAATTAAGGAGGTGTTTTCGTGACTTGCCGAACGATGTACCGACGTTCCCTGCAAGTTACTGCTCTTGGCCTCCCTCGTAACGGTTTGTTGTCTGTAGTTCCGGTCTCTTTGAATCTCTTTATTACTTTCCTAACACTGGAGAAACAAAGCGACAGTATTCGTGATATTTCGCAATAACTCTGCCCTTCAGCGTACGGCCGTACGATCTCCTGTCGCACGTCTGGAGACAGTTCCTTTTGCTTCGGACTCATGGCTGTTTCATTACTGCATTTTAGCTGTGCATCGCCTGGCTCTGATCAGTTGGTTTACGACCCGGAAAGTAATACAACATTTGTACGATGCAGAAGCATCAAATCAAAAAGCTTAGATTTAATGCGCTCTCGCGACTCTACAACCTTACAACGGTTTCAATTTATTAACTAAATAGAGATATTATACAAAGCACCAGGTCACGTGAGACATTACGAAGTGATAAATTGAGGCCTCAAAATTTAATAGTCAGGTTTGGCTCAAACTCTAAATAATACCTTCAGATACCAAAAAAATAATTCGTTCAGAGGTGTACAAAATACCGTAAAAGGGATCGTATGATCCAAATAATTTGATATCCAAGTAAACGTCTCAAATACTGTTCAGATCAGATACCAGACAAAAGGTCGGCAAAGGAAATGGGGCATTCAACTGAAACGTGAGCTTGACGAAGATCAAACAGTCACAATCACACGGCAACCATCAGCAAAGGAAGAAAAAATGTTAAAGTAACTAATTAATTGAATCCTTACTTATGGAGTTATCGCAGTCATTAATATCTACG
>CM056994.1:202165343-202247541 GCA_029891345.1 Dryococelus australis
GGTATCACGTGAAACTACAAGCAAACAAAAAGGAACAAGAAACTTACTGGTTATTCACGAACAGAATACCGACATTTATGGGGTACACAAACAGATTAATGATGAAAAATGAACTTTAATCGTCATTATGCATATCGGAATGACAATACATAACACCGATCGCGTTCAGTCAGATGAACTGGAACTGTCATCATTAAGGTTTATTATGAAAGTATCTTCCTTCTCGTCTATAATGCTATCCAGTTTCCACATTTCACTTTCAACCTTTTCGACCACATGGCATACACATTTGTTCCACACATCTGGGGTCACTGCTTGTATTGCTTCTTCCAGAAGTACTTTAATGTCCGACAACTTGTATGACCTATTCTTCTCTGCTACAAATCCTTTAATTCGGCCCAACCCAGTTCTATAGGATTCAATTCGCAGTAATATGGGGGGATCCTAAGAACATACTTTCCCGCATCCCTAGCCATTTCATCAACTGCATACGCATTATATGAAAACTTGTGTTGGTTAACAATGTTGAGCAATTCCTTCGCTAATATGCCATCATCGAAATCAACATTCCTTGCCGTTAGCCAGTCGCTTCTTAGTATTTTCATTGGCAATTCTTTCCTTCTTACGGGATTGAACCACTTCTCAAAGAAATCAGCACACATCTCCTCACGATAATCTCCAGTCCTTTTGAACTCAAGCACCCACAAACCTCCTTCCACAAAGCCTAACTTGCTCCCGATGGGCGTGATTATGAGACATTTTCCTTTGCCTGAAGGGCCTTTATTACCGATTGATAGTCCAGACAGAAATGCCTGTATGGATGATGCAATAGTGGCATCCACCCAGACGCTATTTCGCGTGTGTCCTGCATTTAATCACGTTTCATCGAGGTAGTAAATTGATCGTGCTTCACCACTCAATTGTTAAATGGTACGCAAATAACGTCGCCTCCATAGAATAATATCATCCCTATATCAGCATGTTGTCTCGTCCACGTCTAACATATTTGAAGTGCTGTTCCTTTAGTAAATGGTAAAATGTGGTTCTCCGAAAAGCAGGCAAATCGGGGTCATCATTCACAACAGCAAGAACTTTATCTACAGTTGGCCGTTCATTACGGAAGTAAAACCCGTGTACCTTCCTCCGTATCGCTTTCCTGTTGAACCCGTCAACACTTTCCGTAAACTTCCGGAGTTGTTTTTCTTTCTTCGGTGACTTCAAGGTGTGCGTGGATTTATACTGACTTATCACACGATAAACTGTTGCGGGACTTACTCCAGTAGAACGCGCTGTTCTTTTTAACGACGTTATCTAAATGCATGCCTCGATTCAGTTCTATCTCGACTTTATACACACTGAGAACGATGTATTTTTCAGATGAACTGAGCGCCCTCCTCTTCGGTCGCTTCTTCGCCGGACTTAAACCGGCCCTGTCGGTATCGCTCGCCGTCTCCGTAGAGGACGCCAACGCTAATTCACCCGTACGTCAATATAGTGTAAAACACAGAGAATTTTATTGTTATTACTTGGTACAGAACAGAGTATAGAACATCACATCGTTCGGTGTAGAGATACTTACGTTCGCACGTAACAGAACAACACATTTAAAGCCACACCTCCAGTCAGACAAACAAAATACAGACAATCGCGTGCCCGGTCACCATACAGCATAGGACACACTCAGCAACGCCCGCTGGGTTGTGGCTTGTACACCCCTTGTTGCTCACTCTGGTATCACGCGTTCGTGTGTACAAATCCCCAACTCTCGCTTCTTGACAAATGGACTATAGTTTCTATTTCGTACACACAAGTAAGCAGTGTCTTTATTTTCTTCATTTGCTGTTTATACGAAATGCTTGATTCATCTCTGACATAACATTTCGACATATACATAGGTATCACAGTGCGGATAACAGGCAAGTAATTCACGTGTCATTAAAGTCCATAAAGTTATAGAATTAAATTTCTCTTCAGGTTGTCGGAATAGATTTATATTTCGCGTTTCTTTAATAATGTATATTATGAAGAACGAGGATATTTTATTAAAAGGAAACCCATAACCAGTTTAAAAATAACGCAAATTATCGTATGTTGTTCAGATTTGAAGGGTATTTTTATTATTGTTTAGTTCGAAAGTATTTCTCTTTATCCTTACTGAACCCTATATTCATCTGAATAGTTTTAGAATTACATTTTAAATACGTTTTATACGTTTGTTTTATTCAAGTATATTAAAAATTTACGGTACAGTTACGAAGATCTTGTTCACTTTATAATAGAGATTTATTTTCGCAATAACGTACTTTTACAACGATCACTCTAAATTAGTTTTAATATTTTTTGTTCCATAGTACCAGTAATCTCGGTCAGTATTTCGTGGTGTTAACGGTTTGCCACGAAATAAACCTATGCTTAGTTTTTTTTTTTGTGCTTAAAACTGTCGGAGAAACACCGTGCACAATTCACGGGAACAGCCCCTTTTATCCCGAAACGGTACACAAAAAAAACCGCGGAAAGTTGATTTCCAGCTAGCCGCTGCGCCACACCCGAAAATGCAGTCAGCGCAATTTCATTTGAGCTATTTGTTGCGGGACTGAGCCGTAGCACTCCAACATGTCACGTCCCGCGCGGGAAATTTATGTCCCTTACGTGTCATGTATCTGTGGGTGGACCAACGCACGCTCGCCGCTCTTGTATTGTCGGGTTCGATGACGTAATCGACCGGCGTTAAAACTTGTCACTTCCAGTTCATTGAGCTTCAGAAACGCTGCTTCTGTGAAAACGGTCACCAAACGTTTATCAGTCACACGACCGTGTACAGCTAGTTTTTTGGTGACCACGAATCGTTACCAATTTTAAAGGAAAGTCTGCATTTTTTGTAGTTACGCAACTCTCAGTATAGGAGCTATCCATCCATAGTTACTGTGAAGTATGAGGCAGCATTATAATTAATATAATAAATATTAGTCCTTTATTCATTTATATTATATACGTAGACCATTTTAATGCATAAAATGTTATTTTGCATTTTCAGTTATTTTATTTTCTGTTAATATATTTATTTATTAGTGAAGAGTGTGTATTTGTGGTGACATACATGTCCGAGATTAGTAAGCGTCGCCGTGATCAAATCACTCTTACACTGTGGTTAGTAAAATAATATGTATACCCTACTTATGAATTATGCTTTTGAATGGTGACAAATTACTGTTTTTATGCATTGGATAATGAACTGCAAAATTCGTGTGTTTTTACTCCACGACACGAAACTATACACAGACATTACAACTGCAATTTCACCACAATTTATGTATATTTGTACACAAATACGAAAATAAAATCACAAATGCGCTAGAGTTTTTAATATACCCTATAAATGTTTTTACTGCTTCGCCAAGTAATTCTACCATTGAACACACTAATAAAATTAGAAGTTGTTCTACACCCTACCGCGAGATAACCTTGTATAGTAGAAATATATTTCCCCCCGTAAATTACACATAACATTTGTAGAATTGTCTAATAATGATATTCATTAAGTATGGGTATTTTTGCACATTAAAAAAATGTAAATTTCAAGTCCAATGTTATTGGTAGCAAAACAACACATTCGTATGTTTTTAAGACACGCCCAATCTGGTTTGTCTGTTTCCTGACTGGTCAGTGATGATGTGATGTATCCCGTTAAAGCGTGTTCAATGTCAGATGACGCTCCTTGATCGCACATGCTCACCTGTTATACGCCTTTAGAAGAATTTGCTTACTGAGGACTGTGACTGGACGAAAGAGACCTGCTGTCAGTACTAAACAGGTACAAGAGACAGCTCGTAAAATAAGAGATATGAAAAAACCCTTTCCTATCGCCATGCAAATGAGATCAATATCAACACGCAGGTAAGATCAAAATGGGAGAAAAATGCAGATACTCTCATGCCACAGTAATTTTGCTTTTTTATGTGTAATTTTTGGAAAAAAATATTTGGTTTGTAGAAATTTGAAGAGAACTACAAGTCAGTCAAGCAAAACCCTGAATGTGCTACAAGTATGCCTATTCGCATTATATTGTGTATATAACCGCAAAGTTGATATCCTCCTCGCAAAACGTCAAGACTTTCAACTATTTTAGTTAAATTTGTTGCTAACTTAAGTAGTGGCATGCATGCTAGTGTGAACAGTAACAAATGAATGAACTTCTGGAAGTGAAGGTTGATTTCAAAAATCTCACTTAGGCTTGAAGAGACTGTATCATGATTTCGGTATATTTGTACAACTTGTACAAACTATGTGAGCCACTTAATTATATGTATCTTCTATGTAGGCCTACTAAACACAATATTTTTATACTCAGCATAGTTGGCGTCGAAATCCCATTATACTGTTCAGGACTAAGCTACTGTAATACATGACTATCGTCGTATACACACTTCTCCTGAGAGGAAAAGTCAGAAGTTTTCTCAGCAGAATAATAAAGATAACATTTTTGTAAACAATAGTATAATTTCTTAAAATGTAATATGTATAATATAATAGTATAATATGCAAACGAAAAACCATGTCAATCAAAAAAGTATTAATACCAATTTTGGTGCATTAAAAGCAGTCATTTTTCATAACATTTGTACATTCCTTGCATTTTTTATTATTTTGATTACTAGAGAGCTTCGTTAATTTATAAGTGAAATACCGGAATAAAGTATGGGCACTCGTAATTATGGTTTTCCAGTTTTTACTCATTTAATACCAAATAATTTACACACGAGAGGAAATACAATAAAATAATTCAATTACCCCCCCCCCCCCCCCCCCAACATTTATAGCTTCCAAATATTTTTTCCCTGCAGTTTTATATGCACTTGGAAACATGTTTATAGATACAACGTTTCCTATTTATTTGGAGAAAGAAACAATTTTTCTTGTTTTTCAAATGAATGGCAAACATTCAATACTGTTTACATATCTGGACATGTTTGGCAAATAGGTGGGCGGAAACAAGCCAGTCTTTGGACATCAGTAAGTTAGGGTTCCTCAAATGTCAAAGGGGCTAATATAATTTTTCTGGTCACATTGCTGAGTATTATCCGCAACTGAGATATTTAAATGAGTGTCCGGACACGTGACAACACGGCGAATCACATTGAGTACTTTCATTCTCGACCTATTCTGTGTGATGTTAATAACTCTGAATGTAAAATTCACCTTCTAGGCAGGCATGCCACAAAGTAGTAGCGAAAGATACCTTACTATTCTTTTGGAAACATCGCAACCATAACTGCAGCCTGAACACTACACGATACAGAAATAGGGTTTGTGAAACATTTTCTTAGTGTTTCGGAAACAGTTTGGTGACAGTCTGCAAACTGTTTGTGAACAATCTTGAATGTGTTTGGAAACAATTTAATGGTATACAACAGAAGATTACCTGATACTGTGAGGTAAATATTGTGTAAGAAAATAAATTATATTTCTTATTAGGCCTACCTAGATGCAGGTGGTTAAATTTAACTACATTATTGTTCATTATTCCACACGCCAAAAAGGAGGCAAAATTTTTGAATATGATTTCTAACTACCGTAAGTGGGCTACTAAAAATTTCGCTTTCATTAAATATTTTCCTCTTTGTATTATTCCAATTTAAAATTGTCACCAAAAAATAAAGCATTTCGTTATTGTGTTTCTTATTGAAAATAATCGAAACAACGAAACAGTATGTAAAAGAGATAGTTTATTCAACAGTAATGGTAAGATTCAAATCTGAATTTATGATTCACAAAATACGTCAATAATACGGAACGCCATGTTGCTATTTACCATCAAGACATCAGCGAATGTCATCAGAGAATTGAAATATTTTTATTCTTATCTAAC
This sequence comes from Dryococelus australis, assembly GCA_029891345.1. NCBI lineage: Eukaryota > Metazoa > Arthropoda > Insecta > Phasmatodea > Phasmatidae > Dryococelus > Dryococelus australis. The sequence continues at coordinate 202,171,210 of CM056994.1, forward strand.
GACCGCAGACGCGTTGACATGTGGGGCAAAATTAGCAGTTCATCAATATCAATACATTCGGTCACTCACTTTTCTGATACCGCTAAATGCGCAGATGCAAAACTCCTAAAAGCCCACAGAAATGTCCTAATTTTAGCAGTCACCTGGCTCGATTTAATTAATGCAGATATGCTTCAAATTGTATCATACGCCGTACCCTTCGAGATTCATGCTTTTACTAAAATTAAATTTGTGTAAATTATTGAGACATACTTTCTGGATACGGAAACTTTTATTTTACTTTAAAGTGCAATGAAAAATTATTTTTTGACAGGCTATCAGGCTGTTTCATTGTAAATTTAAATTGTAAGTGAATTAATACTTTATCAACAAAACGGTTGTATCTCACTACTATGAATAGTTATTTAACTTATATTAAATATCTTAATGAAAATATTTAATTTTATTTTAAAAATATCATTTTATTGTAATCACAGTTAAAACAACTTTCAAAATACATATTTTCTTCGCGTATTTATACACTAACATACTTTGAATTTCAGCCCCTGACTTCTGGTTTTCGCTCTTTATTTTCAGTGAGTCAGTCTAAATTATTGACATTATTTGGACAAACGTCAACTTCCATAAAACCTTTATAAATATCGAGCTAGCTGAACTCTGAAAAAGAAAAATAGGAAGAGAGCATACCTGAAGCGGTAGATTACAAAAACTGTTTGGAGAAAATATTAAGGGTTTTCAGTGACGTTCCCAAGTGTATACAAGGCTGTAGTAAGAGAAGATCAGTGTAACAGAAACTGCGTTAAAGTGTACCCCACAAAGTAGTTGAATGGCAATAATATTAGGCGAAATAAAAAATAAAAGAATAAATTACATATTGAAGACTTTGTATTGAGTTGATTAAAATATGAACATAGTATTTATTATTTTAAGGAAACGTGATAATATATTTTTTGGCATTTTAGTTAAAGCAATCAAATTATTTTTAATTTTTACATATAGCGTTTCTTAGAAAACAGAGGTCTGGTAAATTTTGTAAATCATCAAATATATGATAAATTAAAAATTTTTATTTTCCGTTCTCTCAAAAATGATTTTATTTAGCAATAATCCCCAAATATAATTCGTAAAGTCTGTTCACGGTAAAGTGAGTCCTTTATAAATGAACCTTAGAAACAAGACACTGTCCCTCCATGCATATATTTTAATGGGCGCACTCTATGGAATTCGCCCATTAAAGTTGGTAACGATTGATGGAAAGTAGTTCCATAACTTAACGTCGAATAACAAGTGTTAGATAACCATTTTCCAAAGCATAAAATTATTTATTTCGTTCTCTGTTTTTTTTATGCATCGAAATATATAAATGTGCAGATTTGTAACATATTTACTTCCTTAATAATTTCACAGTTTCATGTGTCCGACGATTGAATAAAATGATGAAGACCATAGCAATGTTAATTTTACACAAGACGGGAGAATACGCAATGGGCATACGAGTAGTTCTTAAGCAGTGCTATCAAAAGTGATCATTAATTTATCGTGAAGAGCCTATATATGAATTCGTATATTATATATATTATAGTAGAATTTATTATACATTACTGTATAAGTTTACGTAACGTCATTGTGTGATGTAATAAGATTCCAATAAAAGGCTAAAAAAAAATTGTTTGCTATCTTTATTTCAAGTTAACACATATATTAGATTTTCAGATCATTGGCGCCAAAAGTTATCAGAAAGCAGTTGAATTTGTAGTTGGAAAATATCGAGTACTTTCGAAAACTCCAAACCTTATTGACGTAACTAGTTTCTACAACTACCAATAACCTCACTGCTAAGTGAAGTTAATCATAACATAAAGTAAAGACGAAAGTCATCACCTAACATTTCCTTTCTGCCAAATGTTCCCTACCACGCTATTTACCAGCTATTTCTCTGCTTCTATTTTACGACCTCTTGGTAAATGATCATCGAAATACAGTTTCAGGGACAATTTTACTTCACATTAAACTAACCCACGAAAGTCCCGCTATTGTTTACCGAGATGCGAGTTTGTGAAGTAGATGATCTGTTAAACAAGTACTGCTTTCTCGGACACTCTCAGTGATTTCACTGTTCGCCATATCTCTTAATGTAAGAAGAAATTAAAACTTTCGTAACTATTTACAAACTTTTATGTTGCCTCTACTAAAGTATTTCTGACTTACGTTCCACAGAGCTACACAACTGGTTGAACATATCCTCCCTTGTTTATTATTGGGAAGGTTTATTTCTGGACATTTAGTACTATCCCTTTCAGGATAAATTAATAGAACTCTTGTTGCCATACACATTTCTTAAGGCAAAATTAAATTGTATAGCTGTGTTATTTATTAATCGTTTGATTTCCCCAGTATTATATAAGAGTTAAGAGATCTAAGGAAATGACATAAATCTCACGAATAATCCGAAAAAGGCCTAAAAGATTTGATAATTTTGGTTTAATCATGTACGGAGGTGGGTGTTTTTTTCTCCACCATGGTAAAAACGTGTATAATAGATTTTCGAAACAAATTTTCTGTAATTGTAAAATGCAAATGTATGTGAGGTATGAAATACTAACGCGAGATTTGTTTCTTACTAGAAATCGCATTCGATTTTCATATAAACTATGGAGTTAGTAAATAAATAAATTTTGATCATAAAAACACACTTGGTGTTAGCAACGATCACGACTCGCGAAAAGGAGTTACTCTAAAATGTATGCAGTATTTGTTTAAATTTCGCATGTTTGAATTTTATCTTTCAACTTTTGATTCTAGAAAATTTAATCAAGTTGAGATAAGAGATTTGGGTGGCTCTTAACAAAGAGGTCTTGAGATCTGATGAGGGTGAAATGAAGTGAGTATGGAGCAGCGCTGGAATTCAAGGACGGGGTAAACGAGAGATCTCCGAGAAAACACTCCGACCAGCGGCATTGTCAGGTACACGATTCCCACTTGCGAAAATACAGGAGTGACCTTGCTGGGGATATGGAGCAAGAAAAGTAGTACCTCCTTATCTGATGTAGCTTTTATAAAAATTTATTCCTAAAAAATATAGTTTAATAATCGATTTAAAAATTAAAAAATCGTTAAAAAAAAAAAATTGAAAAAAAAAATATTTTTATGAAACTTTATTAAGAATTTTCTTAATTAAAAAGGCTTTAAACCGGCAGTCATTCTTACCTTTTTCCCTTCGAAATATTACTTTATCCTTATAAAATTCCTTTAAAAATATATTAAAAATTTAATTACAGACTTGCATTTCCAAGTACCGCCATTAGTCACTTTGTTCCATCCCCAGCAGATGACTAACTCGCTCGCACCCACTCCCCTCACCAATACTTATTCCGCCATCTAAATTTTTTCGTCAGTCATATGTTTATACATTACTGGAAACCACCATCTTTGTTTATATGTCACTGGAGGCTGCCATGTTTGTTATTATATCGTTCGTCATTTTTTATACATTATTGGAGGCAACTAGCTTGGTTGGCATCATCCGTCCAACATATTGGAAACCAATGATTTTGACTTGATCCCATGACCTTAACAACAAAAACTCGAGAAAAATACATAAGAGTGAACAAGCAAAATACATTAAAGACTACCACCGTCATATTAGATGCAGACCACCTTGACCTTGACCCCATGTCTTTGATTTACCTTGAAAATAAAAAACTTAGAAAAATGAATAAAAGTCAACAAGCATAATACATTACAGACTACCACCACCTTATTTGATACAGACTACCTTAACCTTAACCCCATGATCTTGAATGACCTAAAAAACAAAAAACTCGAGAAAATATCTGTGTAGAGGCAGAAGCTATTCGAGACGATCCACCTTCGGTGCAGCTGCTGTCACACTAAACCTCTCAACTTACCTCCCTAACGCTTACAATATACAAGTGTGCAAGCCATATGGCATCATATTGACTTTAAACCAATTGTACTGCACCATTTATACATTGTACAGACACCGACCAGCCAATCACCAAGTTACCTCATGATTGGAGCTTACCAGTCACATGCAGGCATTGAGACATCACACACATACACACACAGGCAGGTAGGCAGGCTTTAGATGCTAGTTCCTTGATCATATTACCATGCAGTTATACGTTAAACAGTTTCTTCCAGACGAGTTTTCTTCTCTCTTCTGGTAAAATTTTCTCAGATATTCTCTAGTTTTTGTTTCTTCGGTCATTCAAGGTCGTGGGGTTAAGGTCAAGGTAGTCTGTATCTAATAAGGTGGTGGTAGTCTGTAATGTATTATACTTGTTGACTTTTATGCATTTTTCGAAGTTCATCTTCAAGGTCATTCAAGGTCATGGGGTCGAGGTAGTCTGCATTTAGTATAGCGGTGGTAGTCTTTAATGCATTTTGCTTGTTGACATTTATGTATTTTTAAATGTCATATGGTCATGGTCAAGATCATTGGTTTCCAATATGGTGGATGGGTGATGCCTACCAAGATGGCGGTTACCTACCAAGATGGTGGCCTCCAATAATGTATAAACAAATCACGAACGAAAAAAAAAAAAAATATAGCATCCTCCAGTAACATATAAACAAAGATGGTGGTCTCCAGTAACGTATAAACAAATAACGGGCGAAAAAATCAAGATAGTGGAATGAGTATTGGTGAGGACAGTGGGTGTGAGGGAGTCAGTCGTCTACTGAGGATGGAACGAATGAGACTAATGACAGTGCTGGGAATTGTAAGTTTTTTATTTAAATATTTTATACATTTTTGAGGGAAATTTTTTAGGGGTAATGGGAAATTGGAAAGGGAAAAAAGGTAGAATGGCCGCCGGGGTTTATTACTTTTTAATTAAGAAATAGTTTTAATAAAATTTTCAAACGATTTTTAAATTTTTAAAACTATATTTTATTTTCAAATTAAGATTTTAAATAATTAATTCTTAGTAAATTTTTTATTTAATTTTGTTATTATTTTTATTTTTTCATTTTCAAGATCAAATGTCAAATATCATGACCAAAGGTCATACTTAGTTATCCCTGTCTCCTGGTCGCCTGGGTCTGACCTTGGGTCACTGATCCCTGGCACCTGTGTTGCTGATCCCTGTCAGCATTTCTGGAATAAAATGGGCCATTTCTTTACATCATTTTCATAATTTTCTAAATAATTTTTAATAATAAATTTTTTCGCAATTTTTTTACCATATTTTTTGAATTTTTGGGATATTTTTAAAGGATTTTTTGGAATTTTTTAAAGGTTTTTAGTGTTTTTTAGGTCAAAGGTTCTCGGGGTCAAGGTCAATGCGAAGGTAAAAGGCCACATGGATCGGGAGTGAAAGGTGAATGACATCCAAGATGGCGGTCGGTGATGTTGCAAGATGGCGGCTCCACCGGCTCCGGCGCCAGACGCCGATGTCTCCAAACCGGCATATCGATACTACTCCGTTCAAATAGAAGGTTATCGCCATATTTTATGCTCGCTTTAGACTCTAGTGAGTGTGTGCGAAAGAATATATAAATTTAACAAAACCAGTAGTCACTATAAATGTCTCCAATTTTTTTCCATTTGTTAACTTAGAGATAAAAACAAATGCACGACTCCTGGCTTTTAAAATGCAAAATATCGAAAGTAATTGCAACTTTAAATTGAAACATAATTACAAAACTCAAAAGTAAAATTTTGGCAGTGTAAGATACGTATAGTTAAGCTAGAAAATTACATAGCAGTACATATCAAATGCGGATGCTGGCCCACTTTCACAAATCTAAAAAATTTAACAAAAACCAAGAAACTGAATTTCTCAAAAATTAACAATATATCAAGAAACTAAAACTCTTCAAAACTTTAAAAAATAATAAGAAACTCAAATCCACAATAATTTTACAAAATGAACTATCTGAAAAGCTGTTAAATTTAAAATATAAAATTTGAAAATTAAACAATATAAAAATTAATGACATGAAAGTATTATAATTAGATAATGTAATATAATGTATTGATTGGTATTAGTAGCAGGATTTATCTGACTTGGAGACAAGGGATTCAGGAGTGGAAGCCAGACTCCAGGCCAGCTGGCATGTTGTTACGTCACTGATTACTTGGCAGCCATTGCCTCATGACCATTGAACTTTGACCCTTGACTCCTGAGCCAAGACCATCATTTGACCCCAAAAACTAAAAAAAAAATATATTCAAAATTCGCAAAAATTAAAAGATTTCCAAAAAAATTCACAAAAATTTAAAGATTTCCAAAAAATTCCAAAAAAAAAAAAATAATATTATGAAAGAATCACGTAAAAATTGTTGATTTTTTAATATGTATTTTAAAACATTGAATTTCTGAGGGTCCTCCCTTAACCCCCTCACATAAGAAATTAGTCGTTGGGAATCCACCCACCTCGCCCATACCCAGCTAGCCATATTGGTGCTGTCAACCAACGTAGGATGCGTATTCCATGCAGATGACCTAGGAAACAAAAACTCGAGAAAAATGCATAAAAGTCAGCAAACATATTATGTTACAGACTTCTACCACCATTTTTGGTTTAGGTGACCTTGAGACACTGTGCAGGGCAGGTAATTAAGATAACTAAACATTTGAGGGCGTGTACCTACGCCACAAGATCCCTGCTTGTAGTAAACCTGGTAGCGAGGTACTGAACGAGAAATTCATGTCACCTTTACAGGCCTTTGAATGCCTAAGTAAACTATCGGTACGTCTGAACTACTTGCCGCAACTCTCACACAAATGTGACATACGACAAGGACACTTGGCGCAATTAAAGCACTCGTGTTGCGGAACATTATTGTTGAAACTAAACGCCTTATCACAAAAGTGGCACTGATGACGACGTAGTGGTTCAGGCATAGACTCGGACGAACCTGTTTGAGATGTAGTTGCTGGAGCTAAAGAAGCAGGTAATGCAGGCAATGAAATTCTAGGTAGCATTATAGAAGAAATCGATGGCTCTGTCATAGCTGCTGTTAGATCTGGAGAACCCGAACACATCGACGAATGACTATGTAAATCATGACTTGAAGTAATTATTGTATAAGCACTACTTATTTGGGCTAAGTTGTGCTTGGTAAAGTAGGGAAATAATTATCTGTATAATATCAATACCAACATAACAAAGATAAATTTGTCACTTTATTTACAGCAGTCACCCAAACGAAATAAATTTTTGCTTTAGTTTGTTATTATTTTGTTATTTCAATGCTGTTTTCAATAATTTAAATTTTTTATCGTATATTTGAAGTCTAAGAAGGTACTTGTTTGGGCTTTCCAGCGGCAATTCACAAAAATATTACTTTATTTATTTGCTGCAAGTTAAAACTCATTAAATATCGTTCATTGAATTAATAATTTCCAGGGAAACAAGTCATTGCAAACATTTGTCGAATGTCGCAGGAAATAGAGTTACTGAAATAAATACAAGCAGACAACTAAAAGAAGGCAACGTTAACCTGGAATGCAATTATTTTGCAACTTAAAATACAGTGCACGATATTAATTACTGATACCAACAGAAAACTCCTCCCGTAAATACCCTCTTCCTAAACATCACTATTATTTACGGCTTAACTTTACATAAAGACAAAAATATTCGTTACCAAAGCATTTAAAATACATAAAATATATTTATAATTTGAGGAGCTATGTTTTTTTTTTTTTTTAGAAACAGATAGAAGTATGTACCGATATAATTTATTAACATATTTTATTTTACATACACATATAATAAGCTTCATTAGTTACTGAAGATTTTAATACTTTATCATGCGTAAAACGAATTTTCCTCTATATATTGGTGGCACTTGGTCAGATACCGTAGTTAGTGGAACATGGTATAGGACAAAAAAAAAAATGATTTTTGTTGTAACTCTTTTCATCATAGTGGACGACTTAGTAAATTTGGTGACAGTAATAAGTACTTAAATAATAATTTTCTCTATCTCGGTTTATTGTACACTTGCGTCAGAATAAATGAGCGATGGAAAAAGTTAAAGTCCCCTTCGGGAATCTTCGGCTTTTGACAAGACGTATCGCCTTGGCTCTTAGGCAACTAGCAACACATTACTATCCAACCAATCGTTCAGCGTTTCAACTGCGCCAAGAATCTCTTTAGCTTTTATTGCAGCATCATTCTGACATCAGTTTATTCAAGTGAATAAAATGCATTTAATTGGATGAAGCAACTCGTCCTGCATTTTTAAGTTAATGCAAAAACAGAATATCTCACGTAAACTCCTCACTGGAAGTCCGTGTCTCACGCGCAAACAAGTAACACTTAGGGGAATAAACAACCAATTATAAAGACAAGCTGAGCTACAGTGTTGTGCAATATAGCTTGTCCCGAGGTATGTAAGCAACATTTGATGCTTCAAACAATGAAACAGTAAACGTATGTGAAATGACTATAATGAAAGACAACTGTATAAGATAAATGCATAATTCCTCTGTTAATAATTAAATTATGCCCTATTCAATGTGAGACGTTAATTAGTTATAATATTTGTCTATTATTAACGATACACAGAAATGAATTGCCTGCTGTCGTACGCATTTGCGAAAATGTAATATCACACTTTAGCGGAATATATGGTTATATTAATCAGTAAATAAGACCACAAACATTAATTAAACAATCGCCGCATGTTGCAGATGAAATTATTGTATGCGCACATCAAGAATGTTTCTCTGCAACTAGTTGCTGACTGCATCAAAAGCCACGTCTTATCTAACAGGGCCAATTTATACCCTGCCAAATCAAATCCTTACGTAGGTTTCTTATTATCTACTGTTGCCGGCAGACGTCTGTGCATGTCTGAGCGGGCGGAGCGTGTTAAAGGGTGCAAAACAGAGGGGGGAGGGGGTGGATGAGATACGAACATAGGTCTGGCCGTACTATCGGCTATTCCACAAACATCAGTTACGGTGGGCTCAGGTATGTATATGTAAGGCAATATTGGACGAAGGACGTTCGCAGAGGTACAGGAAATTTATCCTCAGTGTTAAGAATTTGCACTTGACCATTTTATTTAAATAAAACCACATATAAAAATATACAACTGGAATACTACTTAGTTTTTAACACTCGGTGCAATTCCACGTGAATTAATGTATACGTACAGTTTATCAAGGTATAACTAAACAGTAATTTCAGGCCAGTGCTTTTCTATTGAAACTATAGAAAATTTTTTATATCTTTATTTGCACAAAGTCGCGAAAATGAGCGTTTTTACTCATAGTGGACTGACCCGCACTATAAAGAATGCATACACACAGTGTTTATAAAACAAGAAATAAAATAATAAAATTACGATCTACAGCATAATGTTCATCTACATCACAAATCCCACCCAATTAATCTGTGTAAGCATTCTTGCATGCTAAATAGTAGTTTATGTGAAATCGTGATCTACATACGCCTAGGTGTTCAAATTAAAAAGTTCACGAAAATTGCAGTAAACATTTCGAGTTTATATAAAAAGGTGTTAAGTATCTTGTCTGTTTATGTATTTTTTCTGGAATACCGATTCACGTGCAAATTTAATGCCACCTGTAAATATATTTCTTCCAAATAATGCTGGCTTCAGCAGACGGTGTAACAAATATAAAAATATTTCTGTAGCATTTATGATACAGATATTTGTACTTACTTAACATACCGTAATATACGTTTGTCTATAATTTATGCCAGTAAATGTTATTCCAAATGCAATGTTCATTAAGAGAAAATATTTTCTCGATCGTGAAACAAAGATTGTGCAAATGTGTAATCCTATTTGAGATTAATTAAAAACTAAAACATTAACTGTTTAAAATTATATGCCTGTCAAATTATTAAACAAACATATTCGAAACTAACGATATCGTTAGGCTATAGTAATAAGTAAATTTGTTTGTTGGTGTTGAAGTTAAGGCCACTTACTCAAGAAGTAGTAGGTTCGATTTCTAGCTGGAACATATTTATTTAAATATAATATAAAAGATATTAATCTTAGTATTATATTTGTGGTATAAATAAATACATGTTTGAAAGTATGTTGTATATTAATTTAGATTTTCTATTTACAAATGTGAATGAAATACAAGCTTGACTGTAATGAAAAAATATCTATATATTGCGAGTCCACTTAGTAGGTTGGTTTATTTATTACAATAAAAGGCACTTTTAGTTACTGGTTTTCAAGGTTTTACTTGTAAAAGTAGCATAAAATTCACACAAAATTCCACATTTACAGCACTAATGTTTTTAATTCCGTGACAACTTTTTTCTCATATTTTTCCTATTGGAAGTGACATTTCCCATGAAATGTTGACTCCTACGAACAAGCATAAATCACATCCTTGCTCTACCTGGGATTCAGAACCGTAACTACTCACGCTCAACACTTAACCGACTGCGCCACAGTGGGCAGCCAATAGGTCAACCAGAACACTGTCAGTGGTTATAAGAACTAATTTTAAGTGAACAAAAAGCAGCTTATTTCATTAGAGATAATTTATAAGTTACAATTTAAGTAATATTTTGTTACGTCTGCAGCTGGCGCCGACTCCGCTGCCCCGCGCCGTAATCGGAGACCCGCCTCGTCCTCCCCTCTTCATGGAACGACATGCGCTCGTGGTATCTGCACCTCTTCTGGGAATCCCACGAATACCGACAGTGGCGAGACTTGCTGGCGTCACAGACTTCCTCTCGCTTGCTAGAGTTTCCGATACGTTTAGCGACGATGCAAGAATGTTCTGGTGAGACTGTCTGGCGCCTCAGCCCTCCGCGACGTATTACGCGAGTTGGGAAGATTCTAGGTGGCGGCCTAAGACCTATATATACTGCCGCAACCCAGAGGCCGGCAGTCTTTGACGGAGGCCGCCTGGCGAGTGTGCGCGAGCGAAGTAAGTTTGGACGACGACTGGAGATTGCGGGACGACGGCGAGTGAGGTGTTCGTGGCTTGAATGGACGATAGGGTGTGATTCCGACAAGTGAAGCCTACTGTGCGTGAGGGCGCTTGGAGGAACTCTAGAACATTACTACTGGTGGGATATGGCTGAACTGAGGTGGGACTGAATGGGAGTGTAATACTGATTTTATTGTGAATATTAGAACTGTCAAATATGGAAACATAAATGATCAAATAACTGAATATGCTGAGACACTGTCTATTGGGATTGATCTTTAATTATTTTATTTTATTGATTTCTTTGTCATAATTATAAATTTTATTAATTGGTGTCAATTATGAACAGCGATGATTTCAATTTATTGTGGGAATTTGAGTTTAGAGAATTTCGCTGTAGTTATTGTAAATAAAATAAGGAAATTATAATTAATTCTTTTATTTTATTATTACCTCCTTCCCTTAACGAACTTGGCATACCTTACTTAATTTCTAGAGAGAGAAAGTGTAACAATATTAATTACTTTTTCCACATTGTACCTATAATTCACGCCACATAGGTTGTATTCGCTTGCAAATATTTGTGCTAAATTAAATGCAGAAACTGCAGACAAAATTTTTATAGTTTTGCTTAACCTTCATACATCACTATTTTTTTTTTAATTAACTGAAAATAAAAATAGTCTTTATCCTTTTCTCAGTTCTATTTTGTGTTATTGTCTAGCAGTTATTGTACTAAATATTCTTTTATTATTTAATATAACATTATTGAAGTTAAATTTTTTTAAATGTATTGTTAATTATTAAAATTAATTTATTCGCTGCTCCGTATTGTGATTGATGATTTCGACAAAAGACACAATTGAAGAATTCTATGTCATCAAAAATATCGTGCCAACAACTGTGGATATGTTACGAAATTACATTCGGCACTAACTAGATAGATGACTGCTATGTACGAGATTGTGTGTTAATATTTGCATGTTTTGGACATTTTTAGAAGTAGAACTACTATGCTGTAAAATGTGTTTAAGTTGGCTTAGTAATTAGTTGTCTCAAGCCTGTCAATGTTTACAAATTTTGTAAACAAATGTTGTCTTGAGTAGTATATTCCCGTTGAGATACTTTGTACGCCGCGCTGTAAACTTCAGATAAAATATTTATATCCTCCATTCACCCCCATTTTAATGGTGAAAGATATTATGAAAATGTTAAATGTAACAAGTAATCTGTTGTTGCACATACCACAGAAAGTATTCCACCTCCATTGTTGTTACTTTTATATGACGTAATTTTAATTTTGATACTATTAAATATTTGAACAGAAAAATTGCACTCAATAACAAAAAGAAATTGTATTATATCGAACAATACACCCAGATGATGAAGAAATCCTCCAGCACACACTGTCACAAGAGCACTGCTACCTGTTGTCGCCAGCAAAAAGTCTCCATGTCTGGTTTTGCATGTGCTGTTACTCAAGACCCAATACCGAATGTTTTTATGTCCACCTAAATACTGCCGGGATGCAATCTTGTCGCTCAACTAGAGACCGGACCTTGCCGAACCGCAGTCTAGGGAATAAAATTGGACTCGTGTGCACAAACGTTTGCCGGTACCAGTACATAAAGTCTACATTTGTAGCCATTTTGTAAGACAGCACTACCTCAAATATAATGCTTATATAGTATTTATCAGAGATTTTTCAACCGATTTGTGTCAGTGAAAGTATTGAGAACATTGAAAATTGTATACAATAATATTTATAATGTAGTAACCACTATGTACTGCATTTTGTTGCATATTTCAAGTAAAGCTTTGTATGTAGTAGTATACAAACGGGCAATCTAATAGGAGCTTGGAGCGGCGGGCAAGGGAACTAGGCAACCACCATCTTTGATGATGCCAAACAGGACAAATTCCCAGTTTTCTACCCAAAAAAAAATTATATTTTCCTTCATACCAATGGGGCCCATATTGGATCCCAAACTGCAACTCTGTCAATATGATGCCAGGGTGTTGGGACCCTTACACCTAGCGTCCTGGTGGGTGCCGAGTCTCTATGCTCTGTAATTCCTTTTGGTATCTGTCGACCTAGCACCATAATTCGGTACGAATACCAGCATTGGCTTACACGCACACCAGACCTAACATATAAGCATAGTTGACTGTAATTTTCGAACCCCATAAGATATAATTGTCAACTTCATAACACAGGCCGACAGTGCGAAGGGTCGTACGGCCAGGTACACCTCATTCTACTTATAAACATAGTTGACTGTAATTCCGAACCACATAAGATTCAGTTGCTAAATTCATAACATAGACATCACCCATGACTACGAGGATGTTACGCAGGGTAAAGTATACCATATAATCTACTTATAATCATAGGTAGATGTAATATCCGAACCACATAAGATATAGTATCCAAATTAATAACATAGGCATCAAACTTCAACAGAACTGTTCACCATTAATATTCACAACCCTAATCATGCATTCTACAGTATCTATGACCAATAAACATGCTAAGGGAAAATTACACCATGCATATCCTACTTCAGCAGCACAGTTTTGCATGCCTTAATATGCCAATAATTTGAAAAGACCTTGTTTCTCTATCCACTAAGAGTACTTTGATATCACGAATCATTGCAAGATACGACTTTTTCCTTGCGAATAATGGTGTAGGTCTTAAATGCAAAGAATGGGAGGAAAAATATGTTCCACCAGCTCATTAACTCATTGTTATCGTCATATTGCCAGCAAGCTTAACATACAGCTTGGGCCAAAAATTCGCCTTGCTGCAATGCCAATAGAAATCATCAGCCTTATGAAAAGTCCTAAAGAGAAATAGCAGTTTAAAAAAAAACATCAAAGCAGGAGAATGCTTTTCCACATAGTCCACAGTGAGGGAATTGATGCATCGAGACAAAAAGGTCAAATTTTGTAAAGCTCGTAGCATTTTTAATCTGTTATTGGTTTCTGTGAGAGATGGCATATATGCCAGACCCGCGGCAGCTTGCCAGCTGCTGGCTGTATTTGTGCAATTGAGGGAAGTTTGATAATGTAGAGTAGTTCATGCTGAATTTTTCCGTTTACATGCTTAGGTATATCGAATGTCTCAGTAACAGAATTCGATGGTAGTGAACCAGAAATCACATCCACATAAATTTTTGTGTGGCAAAATGCATAATATGTATGTATGACCCAGCATCGGTGGGGTGACATCCCTGCTTCTATGAAACATAATGAGACACTGCCATGATACAACACCGTATGTGCATTCGGGAGAACCCAGGTTCAGTTCTCAGTCCATACACCTTATGAGTTTTTTCCATGGTTTCTTGAAATCACTCCAGGATTACACTTAGATGGTTATTTAACATAGGTCATGATCGATTCCTTCCTCCGATAGTGATTGTGTGTGCTGCCTGGTTGAAAACAAAGTACAAAATATTTTTTCAACAAATGGTGAAGCTTGTTGGATGTCCGCCATGGTGCTAGGCAATTTTATTGCAAACTGCAAAAACAATTTACTTAGTAAGCTATTAACTATACCGTCGGACCTATATTACATATATCTATGTATATATATCTATATATACAAATAAGTATACATGTATATATAAATTTCAAAGTGATATTACTAAATAAAGAATACAAATTTCAGCTTTGGAAGGAGACTACATAACTTTACTTTAAAATAAAGGGGAACTTTATTTTAACTTGTAACCCAGATACACCATAATCAGCACCACATGCTCCACAATCCCTCTACATGCTCCACATTTTCCACAATCACTTCGTATGCTCCACAATTGTTCCACATACTCCACAATCGCTCCACATGCGAAGGATTGATGGAAAAAATGATGCCTGCCGACTGACTCCTGCCGACGTCTCTAGTGCTGCTACACGCCAGGTATAAAGATAATATTCGAGACAGCTTCTATTTGCAAAGTGTTTTTGTTACCCCAATCCTTAATTTCTATCTGTTAAATTCATAAATAATTAAGTTCATCCACATGTGTATATTATATATATATATAACATAACATACACACACATGATGGCTAGAGTATTATTGAATATTATTTAATTTATTTAAGTTATAATTAATCTGATATACTAAATATAAACAAATATATTTTTCATTTACGACAGTGTTTTGTAAATTTTCGTGAGCATTACATAACTCGAGATACAAAACATTTAGTTTTAAAACAAAACACATTTATTTATGAACACATCACACAATATTCTTCTTCAGCATAGCAAATACAATACAAAAAATTGCTATTTTTAAAGGAGTTTTATCTCTGAGTCAAGGATGGCATTAAACACATATTTGATAATGTACTATTGATTTTCATAACTCCATAGTTGTAGGGTTTCTGAGTTGCACAGAGCACAAAAATGATATTGATTTTGGCACGCATGATGTCTTGTGTCATACATCTCGACGAGTTGTCGAAACGGTGCTTAGCAGCGCTGCTTGTTAAGGTCAAGGACGTTCGTTCCGATGCGGCACGGATTGTGAATCGCCGGTTTTGGTATATTCCAATCACATACATAGAATACCATCTGATTAGGGACACCTTAAATATGTTGGGAATGTTATCATATGAAATAGGAGTTGTTTTTTTTTAGAGGGAAAAGAATAGTCCGTGCTGAATGACCGGTGATTGATCAGAACGAAGGTTTCTGAAAACACACGATTAATTAGCCAATGAGAACGAACGGTGGTGGTGGTGGCGTGGCGGTGGTTGAATGAAGCTAAGTAATTTGCCCATGAAAAATGTGGGTGGGGATGGAGGGGACCAGTGCCATTGCTCACCTGGTGGCATAACCGAGAACATAGTACTACCTAAATATTGTAAATAGAATCCAATATAGAGGGTGCCATCAGCACCACCTATACTTTAAAACATAATTAATTATGGCTGCCACCTGGTGGCTAAATAGATAATTTATACACTAGCACCGCATAGGTGATGTAAATATAAATATATGAAATCCAATATAGTGGCCTCCAGCAATGTGTAAACAAAATACAGATGAAAATCCAAGATAGCAGCCTACAGCAATGTATAAACAAAGACAAACGAAAAACCAAGATGACCACATACGACAGAATGGGTATAGGTGAGGAGTCTGGGGGTGGTAGGTGGGTAGGTATTTGACTGAACGTATCGTCGACAGCGAGATCATTAGAGACGGAACAAATTGCACAGGAAGGATTGAGGAAGGAGTCGACCATGGCCTTTGTTACGGAACGATCCCAGAATCCGCCTGGAGTGTTTTCGGTAAACCATAGAAAACCGAAATCAGGATGATGGCCGGACCGGGAATCGAAGGAGGGTCCTCCCGAATGCGAGTCGAGTGAGTTACTACTGCGCCACCTCGCATGGGAGTGGGGTGGAGGGGGGTCAGTCGTCTACTAAGCGTGGTGCTTGTGGACTTCCGGAAATGTGTTTTAATAGTTTTGTAGTAATGTTTTTAATAATTCTTAAATAAATAAAGGTAAAACTAAAATTTTACAATTTTTTTTATATTTTTTGGATTTTATAACATTATTTATATTGTTTTAGACGTTTTTGAAATATTTTGTAATTTCTGGGTTTTCAAAGTCAATTTTCACTGGGGTCGATGTCAAAGGTCTTGGTTAAGGTTAATGGTCAAGGTCAGCTACATCTAAAATGGCAGCCAGCGACCAGAATGGCAGAGCATAAACATCTCTGATGATCCGATCCCTTACCCCTTTGCAGGCTTCCCCAAATAATTCTACTTACTGGAATACTACAAAGGTAATCAGTAAGTACAGTTAACGTTTAGTACACTGCTGGCCTTTCGAAATTCATCACGAAGGATGCAACGTATTGATCCGACATTGGGAGACTGCATGGCATAGGGTAAACAATGGCGTAATAAGTAATTTGCCGAGTGGCACCATGCTGTGAAGCAGTGTACAAGTGGAGGTCGGAGATCAACTGGGATGTAGTGGCTGTATGTTTCCCTGTTGTTTGTGAGCACAAACTAATTAGTATGTAGGTTCGGAGAACACGACAACCTCACAAACATGTTTCCGTTTTTGACCGCATAAGAATCGTAGCCTATCGAGATTGTGGATTATCCTAATGCGATATTGGTCCTTGGATTGGAAGAGGTATAACTACAGCGAAGTAGATATGAGATCAGTGCTCGAGGAGGGGCGGGCTGAACAATGTGCAGGAAACCATAATGGCCCCGTCACAACAAACAAACACCAGGCAGACATCTGGAACGCATGACGATTACAGATAATTCAGTCACATCAAACACTCTCACTCGGGAAGTCAGGTATCTGATACATCAAGCTGCGTTCTCACGCAAGGTTGTCGCCGTCTAGACCATCAAAGCCTCATGTCCAGCCGCAAATTACTGCAGCTGCCACTGAATGCTCACATACTGTAGGTGCTTGCGGCTGCAATGGTGCGTGAAACGTCGGACATAGACTGACGAATAGCTTGTCGTAGTCTTCACCAGCGAGTTCCGCTTCTTCCTGTAGTTTGACTATGGTCGCATTAAGCTCTCGCAGCACCGTAGTGCACGGCTGATCGAGTCCTACATAATGCATAGTCATACCGACCTGGCACCCGGAATAATGACATAGGGTGACATTGTATTCCAGTCCCGCTCGTGCCTAGTCCACATCGCTGGTACGCTGACCAGCAACCATTACATTGCAGAGGTCTTGCAACCTGTGTAGTCCCCTTATCTCAGGGCCAACTTGGGGACATGTACGAATAGGACAATGCGCTATCTCATGTGGCACACATCTTCCTACGGCTGTTAGATGACCAACATGTCATTGCTTTCCTGGTCTGCGTGTTCACCGGATCTCTTGTTAATCTAAAACGTGTGGTTCATGGTGAAACGATGGCTGGGTTTTGACAGGATTCCCGCCACTACATCGGATGAACTTTGGGCACATATCGAAGCCACGTGGGTGTAGCGGCGGTTAATTCTGTCAGAGGGGTGGGAAGTGGGGCACAAATTACTGATTTCCTACAATCCATACGTAGTATCGTGCTGCAAGTATAAACGTGTCCGTGTATGGTGGCTATTCTTGTCCGATATATCTGGTTGTGATGCCTCATGATCTTCATGGTATTACAAGTTTAGTGGCCAACGGTGTATTAAAGCCTCGAGCCCTTTAATGTTATAGCATGTTAGAGTAATATACTCGCAGATATAGAAAATGGTATTCCATAGAATAATGCCAGTTTAGAGATGGTTTCGGAATTAACAAGGCATGTAATATTTGCGTTGACCTCCTTGGTCACCAGATCTGAAAAATATGATAGAATATTTGTAGCCATATCTGAAACACATTATGGAAGACAATCAACATGACTCCACAATAGACTCCACAATATATACACATGATGTACTATGGGAGGACATGTTTCATGAACAGGATTAGTTGGAATGCAGTTTGAATTTCATGTTAAGAAACAGTAGTTAGATTGATATGTAGGACCGAATGCACTGCACAGGAACGTATAGTATGAATATGGTTGTGTATTACAATATTAATTAAAATACCTGTTTTAAAATTGGATGCTAATAAATATTAACGACTTTCTAATGCAACAGAGAAATCATTCATCTGAATAAAATACTATAAGAGGTCATTTTTAATGTATTTCTTACTTTATGGAATTGATTTACTGGGTTCAGTTTTATAATACTTATGCGTTGGGTTGATTTCACGAATTTACTAAACTGCGCCTTTTTAACCGGTGCAACAGTGTAACATACTTAGCATATAAAACCACAATCAAGGTAACGTCCTCCTACCAGTTCAGAATATAATTACAGTAGTACTGTAAAAAGATTTGAAATTTAGTTACGAACCTTTAAACGCATGAAGTGAAGTTATGAATCTTTGCTATGATTTTATTATTATTATTTACGTGATCAAATGATCAGTTGTAAAACGATATTAACATCACAAAATAAATACAGTTTTAAGTAGTGGTCACTGAACGTATCTTCATAGCATTTATCGAATTCACTACGTAGTGACAAGTTGTGAATTTCGTTGGCTATTGCCTTGACGTTTTGTCTTTTTACTTTCGAGACAAATAACTTTACACAATGCTGCGACTACGGTCCAAGAAAACTATTCTTTAGCAGCTTCAGTATCACCATTTATACACTGCCCACGATTAACGTAGTACATGTTGAATGCCCTTCCCACTTTCTTGTGTCTTTTGCCTCATGCAACATTGGTGTTACTATAGGTCAAGTGACTTGTATACATGTGTACGTTTATCATTATACTGAGTAAGTATGTTTATCAAGCAACACTGTGAAGTTATTTGCAAAATTAATGTGTTTCTACGCTGCCACTTCTTGTTCAGTGGTAGGCCTGCACAAATTATAGGAATCGATTTTCAGTGGCCATTATTTTGGAACATGACTAATATAATGCGATGGCGAAACAAAGAACCCGTTTACGTGAGTCGCGGCTACCATTACTGCAGTACCTCAGCCAGTGCACATATTAAACTATTTGCGGTTACGGGTACTGTCTATTTGCAAAAGCGCGCATGTTACACCGAACAATCTGTAAATGTAAAACCCCACAAACAGTATAACTAGGAGGCAATTGTAATGTTAACAACCTTCTGCTTGCCCATTTAGACTCTACATAGTCACTAGATATCCGTATGGAGTGAAAACTACAAGATTTTTGAAGGTCAGACACTTCCTAACGATTGTGGTATAATTACACTAGAAAACACATATAGTGTGATTTTTAATATGTTTCAAAACTACATTCCTATAGTCATTACGTTGACAAATGGTAGTGTTGCGGTCATATTTATTTAGGTCAGAAAACTTAAACAAAAATGAAATTGTTGCGTGTGTGTTTAATGTGAAGGAATCTCTGAAAATGCCTTCATAATTATAGTAATCGCTGTGTAGTAAATTACTTTGCATATAACATATTGTGCGAACTGTATAAATAATGAACACAGATCTGATCACATTAACATATTGTCTAATAAAATATTCAGTATAACAAACATTTTGCCTCTGAACAAAACGCTGATTCAAGACAAGTAAATAATAAGAGTGATGATTACTCTCAGGCACTTTAAGATATCCAGTTAACACTTGAATATTTCTGTTTTATATCGCAAATGAACAACTTTCAGGCTACTGTGGGCCGTGTCCTATTAATTTTAATGATACCAGAATGCTGCTCCAAAAGTCCATGTTGCCAAGTTAGATGACTCACACAGTGCGTGGGTTAATCTGTGTTGTCTGTTCACGCGATTAGATCGTTTTGGGGTGAGCTCTTTTTCGCTTATTAGTATATGGGTGTATAACTAACTAAAGTGAATATATCGTCGACTGTGGTATACATAGCGTATGGAGATCAGCTGTTGTCTTCATACGTGGTGTTTGTATTGGGATAAGGTGTTATCGAGAAGCTACAGCGCTCGATGATGTGAGAATGCCGATTGTGTCGATAGCTCGTCCTGTGTACTGTTAAATACTGATAATTGTCAAGAACAGTTAAATCAATACGGTAACTTGATCATGCGCACCACGGTATTTAAAAGGCTAGTGCAACTACTGTACGTCCACTGCGAATGAACATATGTTTTCTAAATTACCTCAAGATTGGACTATACGTCTTTCTTCTGCCAGTCTTCTTCTTCACAAAAACAGAATTGTTTGTGAAAATACTAAAAACATTTTCATAATTATTCTACACAAAACCAACATACATTCTCATTGTAAAATATAGGAATTTAATGAATATAGAAAGTGAAAGCTTCAAGCATAATATCCTCAAGAGAGTAATTATTGTCATACGTCGACAGAACATGTGTTTTTATGTAATGTTTGGTACGTGCAGATTAGCTATATAAGTGTTTGAAATGTATTATTTATTTTATTTCACATGCATGAATGTTTAATTTTCACACATTTCTCATATGAAATGGTAACATTTTTAAATCACGTAATTTATGATTTATGTTAACCACCAGTTTTGACACATTGTTACGTCAATATTGTAATATTATGTTTATATGTTTATTTTTGTTCTCAGTAATTACTTTATGATTTTTAAAGCTTAATTATTTGCCTTTTTTCTCTTATTAGAAAGATTTTTAATTTTGGTTTGTTTTATTTCAAGGAGGTCTAGTCAGAAGTAGGCCGCGATTGGCTTGTCTTGAATGGAGATGCCGGAAGGCTTGCTTCTGAGTGGGACTTTCAACATGGATGGTTAATTGTATTTTCGCTGAGATTTCAATCTTAGGGAATCCCCAGCGCCAACCTAAGAATAGGTTAGTAATAAGTCCCAGAAGTAGTGATTAGGTCACTGCCACAACCTATTATAGAGGAGGGTTGATGGCAGGTGTCTGGCTAATTGCATTAGTGAGTTTTGTTGGAGACGCCAGGACACCGATCTCTAGACGCCAGGCGCCATGTCAGCCACGTTAGCGGAGCATCAGAATACAGGTGACACCAAGGAGTTTGAGAGTCTGGGTGCAGACCTATGTGAAAGACTTCGCTTGTAATCTAATTCTACGAACTTATAGTATTTTCAGAAGAAGTTTAATTTACCGAACTAGGCATTTTCTGAACTTTAACGTGTGTGTAATCAGTAGTCCTGAGATCCCATATGAGCTAGTAACGCCAGAGCACATTAACATCTAAAAACTATTGAACTTGGTTTAATCTCATTTGAGCAGAGTTTAACTATTTGAGGCAAAGTGAGGAGTAATTCTTCTGAAGTAATAAAAACTTAAATTGACATTTTCTAGTCAAGGTTTGGATCATGAGAACTGTAAATGGAAATAATTACTTAGGAGCTTAGTCAGTTTCTTAAACAGTTCGAAATTGAAGAAAGCTACTTCCAGTTATGAACAAATTTTTATTTCTGATTTAATTTCAAGTCAGTTGTCAGTTAATTTTGCAGCAGCACTAAAGTCATATTTAATTTTTTTTTTTAATTTATTTTTATTTACTTAATTTATTGAACTACTATACTGGATGTTGGTACTTCAATTTTCGTCATCAACATAAGTTTAATTTTATTTTGATTAAAGTGATTTATCTTACACAAACTTAAAGTTTAATAAATATTTCACTCTGAATTTTACATCTTGGGAATTGCATAACACATTCGATATGATTTTATTTATTTTTCATTTAATTAATATATTAATATAAAATACAACATGTGAAATCTGAATAGTTAAGTGATGAGAATGTATGCAAGTTGCTACTGTACATGTTATTTACAGTGATCCAGATGTCCTCAGTTTTTTCTATGGTCAGCTAAATATTGCAAAATTACTAAGGTGCATATAGACACGTACAAGCCTACATTTGACACCTTCTAACTCAAACTACGTCCAACCCATACTTTGACGCACATATACATATTTTAACCTTTTTATCTTTCCTGCCGTGCGTTTCACTTAACAAATAGTGAGTGTAACGGACCTCCGCACACAACTCCCCAAATTTCCAAATCTCTTTCAGAGCTTAATTGCGTACCTACTGTTCGTTTTCTGCGTTTGGCATACATAGCAGTGCTGACAGCACATTTATGTTTCACTGATAATGTCTATCTATTTAATTTGTGTGAAATATGTAAAAACTACAGAATGTACAATATATTCTAAATAATGTGTAAATGCTGACCGTAGTAAAATTGTTGACTACGAAAATGTGTACTTCGAAGTTGTTTTATCACTTAGGCAATGAGAGGAATATGAATGTGTATACATATATTATGTAACTTTGTGATCTGACACATCCCGATGCGCATTCGCCAAGAAGGCGGTCAATTTTATGTGTATGAAACCTATTTCTTCGTTTATTATTTTTTTATCTCTGCAATAGGCTGTTCATGGTAAATTGAGCACATTTTAAGACCCTCCCAACAGGCATAAACCAATAATAAATATATTGTATTGCAGCCTCAGGCAATAAATTTTTAGGGCGGGGAATGTATACACTGTTTATTGGTCACATTGCATTGTTTATATTAAAAAGCAGCAGGAAGATGGAAATTGGATGAAAGGAAATATTTACAAGGGCCTTAAAAAGTGCTCGCTTTACCGTGAACAGGCTAAAATAATACTACGTTTATCAGCTGTCTTGTTGGTGTCTCATATAGTAAATCAAAATGTAACAAAAAGTTAATGTATTGACAAAAAAAGGGGTTATTCTCACACAAAATAACATATGTGTTTTACTGTTCATATTCATGTCATTATACACCTCTGTGTTTGCACGGTCATGCGATAGGTAACAAAAGTTAAAAGGATCAGATGATTTGACAGGCAGTATGGGCATTTAGCGTGCCCCTCCAAAGTCACAGAGTTTGGTCCTGATTGCCCATGCATTTTATCCCT
Source organism: Dryococelus australis (assembly GCA_029891345.1). Lineage (NCBI taxonomy): Eukaryota > Metazoa > Arthropoda > Insecta > Phasmatodea > Phasmatidae > Dryococelus > Dryococelus australis. Next base: position 202,194,560 of record CM056994.1, read on the forward strand.
GAACTTCGTCACGTGATCAGTTGAGGACCTTACCGCAGTTTCGGACATGCGTTATGGTCTCCCTTTTTAAACAGATATCATCTGACAACATACACATTTCGCACATCTTTGGTCCCCATTCGACTCTGGGCATGCGTACCTTCTACGCCACAGGCATATACAACCGTTCGAATACACGTCATCGTATAGTGATGTCTCGCCATAGCCAGGAGGTTCAAGGAAGTGAAATGTCATTCTGAAGCGATGTCTCACCACAGCCAGTCGATAAGGGAGAGTGTCATAGGCCTTGTTGAGGCGGCAGGTTTTTCCGCCCCCGAAGCAGGCCGACGTTACGGTGTTCCAGAGATCACTGCGAGTCGATGGGTACGACAGTTCCGGGACATGGGTGACGTGACACATCGCGGAGGAACGGGTTCATGGAGGGTGTCGACTGCAGCCGTAGACAATCTTCGGATTACCCTGACGCAGTTGACTCTTTCAGGAGCGCCATTCAGCTATAACTTGCCACGCACTTTCCTGGCAGCTTGAGTACCGTGCTTAGCCGCTTGATGGCGGCGGGACTGAAATCCTGGCGTGCTTCAAGGAACCAAAGGCTCTCCAATGAGAACAGGATCTACCTACTCGCGTTTGCCGAGGAAACATTGACCGTGACTGGTAAGATGTTGTATTCTCCGACGAGTGTGTGTTTTCCTCGGCTAATGATGGGTCAATGCGTGTCTTCAGACCTCGTAGGACCCGGAACAATCCGGAATATGTGGCCGAGTGCTCGCGTTATGGTCATGACATCCATTGCGTGTTGGGGATGTATGAGTGCACACGGATGGGCGCGTTGCACAGAATCGACGATCGAGGTCCGAATACACGCGGCCTCAATGCCGGAAGTATTTACATATTCTAGAGAACATTATGATTCCCTCGGTGGGACTTTTGAATCCAGATGGTGTGCCGCGCTTCCAGCAGGACCATTCTCCGATACACACTTCTCAGAGGGTTCAAGAATGGTTCGCAAGGCAAGACCAACTAGAGCTCGTAGATTTATCACCTTTACAGTGCCGACTTGAATCCATTGAGAATGTCTGGTCGGAGATGAAGCGCACAAGGTCGGAAAACTGGCCTGATGCACAGCCAGCTAATAAAGACGCTCTCTGGGAGATAGTAGCGGATACCTGGAATGAAGTAGCTAGTAGCCAACGCTATGCTACTTCTCTGGTCGCCTCTCTACAACAACGACTGTGGCAGGCGGTTGAGAATGAGGGATACTGGTCTTCTTATTGAGGTTACACCATCGGCCCTTTTCAGGGCCAAATAAACACTCACGTAAAAACGTGACACACAAAAACCAATGGCACACCTCGTGGCATAATGACCACATTGAGATACAAATTATAGTTACGAGGTGGTTTCGAACCCGAAACAGCGAATGTCAGAACCAAACACGCCAATACACGCGAGACCACCTTTGTTTGTTACATGTGTTTTTTATATGGCTGCAAACACATGTTAGCAAATAAAATACATTCTATGATAGTGCAACATTTTATACTACAGCAAAACAAACTAACATAACCAGTAGGAATGAAATTCAAGGTCGAACTCCAGGACCCTAATGGTATTCTATTTTTAACATGGCAGTGACCCCAAGCACACTGTGAAATGGATCGTCTAGAACACACTCCTTATGCCATACAATACCCAATCATTCTCACCTGGCCCGAATCCTACTGAGAATTTTCTAGAGGAATTGGAGAGAAGAGTGAGAAAAAAAAACATTTTTTCCAACAAAACACAAATGAGGCGTTTCTACCAAATTGTAATAGCACTGAACCAGACATTACTAGAAAATTGATTAATTTAGAGATAAATAGACTGATGGACGTTGTTCGAAAAAAGGAAGTTAACAAATTACTGTGGAGTGGACAATGATCACACTTTGCTGATGTATGTCCAACGTTTATAAGAACTGGAGACAGATGATGAGTCTTATGCTGTGATACCGTAGTTTATGTTGTTTGTTTTGTGTGCATATTATACCTCACTATGTAACATTAAACATGGCTGATTACCTATGTTCTGCCTTTAGGCTAAGCTTATCTACGAATGTCACTAATTGCTATTTACCACTGTCCTTATACTTCTGCCCGTGACCGCATATACGCGACGTTTAAGTTGTTTTTGTTTTCAGGCTGAAAACATTCTAGATGTCAGTGATAGGTAGATCTGTGTCTATTAAGTCTGATGTAAGAAGTCTCTATTGGCTTAAAAGATGTTCAGATTGCATAAGAATTAAAGTAAGGTCAAATTGCGAATGTAACTAAATCATTTTTGTGTTTGAATAATACCACGGAAAGCATTTTCAGCATTTTCAATTAGAACAGACCCTAATATGTATATACAGCGACGATCAAAAATATTCATACATCCTGTTCCTTTCACGACTTCTGTACAATAAGCAATTATGTTGACATACGTATGCGTCCAGCTGTACTTTGTATTCCATTTCGTCAAATACAACAAATAAACAACATTCCTCATAAAATAAACAAAGTAATAAATTACACAAATGTTAATAAATGCACGTTTTCGGCATCAGAAATGTTCGTACACCTTCGCATGAAGGACAGATGTTTCCGTACATCAGCATAAACAAAATAAATTCTCCATTTAATATTTAGCATGCCCTCCCTTTTGCTTCAGAACGCTTCTCAAACGCGCTGGCATTGACTTTACTACCGTTTGTTTGACACTAGGAGGGATATTGTTCCACTCATGAAGGACTTTCTCCTTCAAGTTCGCGTACTTAAAATATGATGTTTTCGTAGCTTTATGTCTAATTATGCCCAAATATGTTATATTGAATATAGGTTTAAGGGTTGGGGAACTGTTTATATTACACGTGGACAATTAAACAGCAGCCATATTAGTGTTGCACAGGATTTACGCTTAGCACCATTATCTTGGAAAATGTGCATTACTACATCAAGTTGTATGGCATTAGTTCGCAAATTATGTTTCAAGTGGTCAATATAGTTTTATTGAGTCAACAGTCAAAATATAAACATCAGTTCACCTACACCACATGCACTCATGCACCCTTACACAGTAACTGAACCCTCACCATGCTTGACGGTAGTACTAGAATGTTGGGGATTTATCTCTTTATTCTATTTTCTCCACACTTTTAGCGGACTGTCATGATCGAAAACCTTGAATTTACTCTCATCTCGAAATGTTACGTCTGTCTAGTAATCGTTCTGCAAATACACCTTCGCGAAGTTAAGTCTCTTCTTATAATTACATTTGCCTATGCACGATTACTTCTGTGGTGTTCTTGCATTATAGTCACCATTGCAGAACACTCTTCACACTGTCATTGGTGACCGTGACTTTGAAAGTATTTCGTAGGTCTCTTGGGCATGGACTAGTAATTGATCTCCGAGGGATTTGTTTCACAATATAACTTTCTTCTCTAAGCGAATGTACATTTGGCCATCCACTCCTCGGTTTGTCTAAGCATGTTTGTACTTGTATATCATTTTACGGTACACTGCACAGTCGCCTAGATGGGTAGTACTACGGGAGTCATTAGAGCATATGAAAATATTTGTTACTTGTAACGGTTCGTATGAATTCTTTGGGGGTTAATAATTTTTTTTAAGATGTTATTTTATGTTTTTGTATGTATGTATGGTCTCAACGTGGTTCTCAAACCTACAATTTACACTTTGTTTTATTCGCTTTGATTTTTGTTGGCAAACCTTTCCTGCAAATGTATTAAGTAAGATACAGAACAGTGTTGTGTTTGTAAATCAATGAACGGCATTGTATGTCTTTTCTACCTCCCACATCACACGCACAGGGATAGAATACATTCAGTTTAACTGCACAAATCTCCTTGCGAAGAGCCTTTCTTTTGTAAGTTGGCGTGTATCTGTCTACGCCGTGAATGCCTGCATTTTATAGGCCATTCATGGTAGATTGAGCACTTTTGAAAGCTCTTTCATTTAGAATAATAGTCAATAAATATATATTACTTTAGCTTCATGCATTAACTTCAGAGTGGGTATAATATTTACAATGTGATTATTACATACACGGCCATATTTAGTTAAAAAAGAGGTTAAAGAATAAAAATGGCCCAAAGATAAAAGTAACTAGTGCCTCAAAAGTGCTTCATTTTACCGTGAACAGCCTTTAGCAGATAATGTTCTATGTCGGCATGCTTGCAATAAAAAAAAACAATACTTGAACAGATTTCCCGATTTCTTTACGACGCAAAATCGAGCCACATCAATTTCAATGCATTTTTGCCGTGGTTATGACAGATATTAACTTGATCTCTTTTTCCACATGGTCAGGGGCAATTAAAACGCCTTGCCACCCGCCACATGCCACGCAGCGTGAAGTAATGGGTTGTCATTAAATTCCTGAACATTGACTCACACTGATTTGTACATCTGGCAACCCTGCGAGGTTCTCGCTCACTGGACACTCTTCCCTCCTATAGTCGCGTACGTTAAACGCGTTTATGGCGTCAGTTCAGCTGCAGTGGCAGTTTGAACTGCGACGGACCTACGTAGACAGGCAGGCTACTTTAACAGCCTGGCCAACTTAGCCTGCGCCATCTAACGGCTGTATATGCACTGGTACATGCCTTGAGCTCTGTACACGTCTCTGCGTGTACTGTCCGTAATCATGACAATACATACTGTATTTTTCTTTACGTAGCCTGTATGAACTACGTTAGGGAATTGCATTCCTGACATCGTACACTCCACACAAAACTAAACAATCATAAATCACGACGTGTAAATTCATCGTGAATATAAGCAAAAATACGATTGGCACATGATTACATAATAAAGTATCCCCAAGCCAGAGATCAGTTAGTATTTGTTGTACTGGATGCAAAGCAAGAAGACGACTTACTACTGCATGTTTTAGAGAAGGCAACAAAACATTTTGCAGCGTGATTCCAGTAGAGGTTTTTGTATGTGGTGTTACCTAAATTAGATCTCAGGTGGAAGCAAACGTTCGTCCGCCAGACTTATTATTGTCATTGTTTTCTTCTGCGTTAGTGTATTTAGCATGGAGTCAATCTGAACGTTTTTGTTTAAACAGTAGCCTACCTCATTGCATCGCTAAACCAACATAATTTTAAGTAGGCCAACATATAATAAAGCTATATTATTTAAGGAAAAATTAAAATAATGACATCTACAAAGAATTCTGTGAAACCACGAAAAAATGCAAGGAAACCTAACAGGGTACGTCACTAGTTGTACGAATCCATTTAAACATTAACAACAACGAAAAGGAAGGGAAAAAGTTAACTTTATACACAGCTTATAATATTCACACCGTTTATTTATTTTTTCTTATGAGGCATTTATTTGTGGTCGTAAACAGTTTATTTCGAATATTAATGTTGCTGCTAACAGTTGCTAAATAATTCGAAATAAATGATAATCCCTCCGTAATTTCTTGATTAATTTGAAACATTCAATTCAATTCCAGTTTCATTCAATGTTAAGCTACTTTCCTTGGAAAAATGAGCTTATATAATATTGAAAATGTCTGTCTATGATGTACTGTATGTCCCCTCATAACAACATTCGATCCTATGAAACGTATTTCACCAAATTCGGTGCACATATGGAACTTAGTACAGACATCTGATTTCTGCAATTTTCTGCAAAGCCGTTTGATTGATTTCAAAAAGGTTGTTATTTTAATACAGTAGGGCGCCATTTCATATCTTTTATTTTACTAGGTAAAACCAAATCGTGTATTTTCACAGTTAATCTTATACGTCTTTAATCTAGGAAGGGACGTTCATATTGGTTCGCCATCGTGAAAACAATAAGCTTTTAACATATCTCGGAAATTACACAATAGATTCCTGCCACATTTTGCAGGCAACTAATGCCTTTTAGGCCTATAGTAGGCAATGGTACCATATACAACTAAGATTAATGTGGCACTTACTGTATATTCACAACGGCGTCATACAAATGTGTGTGTGTGTGTGTATATATATATATATATATATATATATATATATATATATATTATATATTATTTATTTATTTATTATATTTATAAAATTCGACCACATTTTATATGAAGAAAGTATCGACTAAATGCATTACTGTAAATATGCCAATAAATAACCATTTTCATTCAACATTTTGTAATATAGCGCACCATGAAAAAAATAAAGTTATTGTATCGTAACACGGAAACAATCTACCCATTCCCACCAAAGTTGAAAAACAATAAGTATGCTGATATGAATTAATTGGTTCAGGCATTTAGTTTTAATTGGTGACAATATATACATTTTGATAACTATTATGTGTCTGTGAAACGGTGTGACCAATTTCAAGCAATCTTTGTATACTGTATCCATTACTATGTATGCCATGATAACATTTGCGATTTAAATGTGTAAGAAACTTAATTTTGACATGGTGACTATGAAAATATTTTAGGTTCATTTGGTATACAGTATGTAGCATACTGTTTTTGGCCAATTTCAACCAAACTTGATGTGTTGAACGTATCACTTACAAGTACTAAACATGTTGATACGATGTCTCTCTTGTCTGCAATATTGTAAGGTACATCTACAACAAGAAAACATATTTGTCAAATATCGGAAAACAATAAACCTGTTACTACCTAATTTGGCAAACAAGTTTTACTACGTTGACCAAATAAACTTAATATGTTTTACGTGGGTCGGTCATTTATTTTTAACATGGCGAAGACATGAACGTTTTGATTACTATTCTATAACCACAGAGCCGTGTAGCCAAGGAACGAAAAAAACAAAAAAAAAGTGGGAGGGGGTCGTAAACTTTTTAAATATTGCATATGAACTAGTGAATGTTATCGGACATTTGATACAAATAACACAGCATGTTTTAAATTAATAATCCAATGAAATGAGACTTTATCAGTGTTTTAAACAAAACATGTTATATATTACCAAATAACTGGAATAAATAGTTTGTGGACCGATATTGGTACGTTAAATGTGGTTTAACATAAAATAATAAATGCGTTATCAAAGCAATTCAGCTTACCTTTCTTTTTATCATAGATAAATGCAGTACTCGGAGGGTTCAATTGTGTGCATATTCTCAATCATTAAAATATCGACTCAATGAATGAAAACATTTTTTGTAGAACGTTTTATTCTTTTCATTTATGCTCTATACAATTTGCCATGCAGAAAAATATACGATAGCTGTTTGTTAAAAACCAGATAAAATATTTTGACCGGCAGCCAGTTGGCAATGAAATGTATTGCAAAACTAAGAGGCTCGAGGGCACTTCGCTTGTTTTCTGACAGCGTTGACAAGTTCAAGTGCCAGATTTAAAAAATGTATACGCTAGTTCAATTACTCGTACAAAATGTGCATACTTTCTTCGCTTAATACGATAACGTTTACAAAGTACAGCCCTCTAGGAAACTGGAGAAGGGGGTTGAAGGAACTGTCTGTGGCCTTCTACGATACTGTAGCCCAAACATAATGATGTGAGCTGCAGGATTTGTTTCACTGCTACATACATTTCCGACCTGAAACAACCACCTCGCAGTTATGCTCAGCAGAATTCTGTACATTTTACTACCATGGCTATTCTAGGCAATCCTACGGCCATTTTCACGCGTTCGTGCGCTGTAAGTGGACTTAAAACATTTTTAACTTGCATATCAGCCCAAAATTCCAACCAGGTCAGCTTGCCCTATCTGCGTTCGAAAATTTGACATAAAATGACATTACAACATTTGACATAGAGATATTCAAGGAAGCAAGATTATTTGCCTTTCTTGCTGACGTAACGAAGTACTGAAATACAAGTTAAATAACTTTAATATGGAGCCTCACGTTTCTCTTGTCGCTTTTACAATAGTATAAGAAAAGTTATTACTCTGGGAATACCAGCTCGTCAAAAAAATGGATGTGTATTTCTAAAGTTTTTCATCGCGTGTAGGTGCTGTGGTGCTGTAACTGTCAGACTATTCTCCTCGCACCATGACAAACGGGGTCACATCCGGCTTTTCATGTGTAGGAAACGTGGCGGGCGTTGCTGTTGGCCAGTGGGTAGTGTCGGGGTACTCTCGATACTCAGTTTTCTGTCGCTGCTCCGTCTGTACCTCTCTTCGTCACTATCAGCTCTGAAGATCTTACTTGTTAACCGCTGCTTACTTCTCTCTCATGTTACTGTTGTTAACTTACAGTTGTGTTTCACCTACATACAGTATTTCACATCAACATTGATCATTTAAAGAATTACATACATTTTTCATCTCTGTTCTCAGTTAATGTTAATTTTGTTGCCAACGAATATTATATATTAATTGCAGATGCCACTTAGATATGACGTGAAATACGGGTTATGTACGTGCCTTCAAATTTCCCTATCATGTTTCAACTTGCCGACTGAATTATGATTATGTTCAGAACCATGAGTCTCTGTGGGAAAATTTTTTCTTATCAAACTTGCAAATACTCAGCTTCAGTGGTCTGTAACACAGAAGCTCCAGTTCCCTTGTCAGTGTTAATACTTCCAGCCATACAATTAAATGTTTGGTGAGCAAATAAAGCAAATAACAAACATGCAAAAGAGAAAACATATGACATGAGAAATTATATAGAAAATAATATAATGTATTTTAGTGTATTACATTTAATCAAACTATGTATTTGTTAATCTAATCGATAAGTGTAACTACGAATAATACATTATTAAAAATAATCTCAACATGTTTGCACCCTAATCTTGCTTTCCAAAGATATTTATTCCCGAACAAAAAATGAAGTCAATTTTATTTTGTAAGTGATAATTTGTTTGAATAAATGAGCCAAGAAGACTTTTTTTTTAACAAGGCGTGCCGAGTGCCGAGACAAAACGAATAGGCAGTGAGGTGGTTTCCCCATTCAACTGCTTCATAGTCCACCTGGCTGTGTGCGGTTGCCACTGCTTTCAGCTCGCACTACTGCTCGCGCCAGACATTGTGGCCCTTTTCCGCTCCCTCATCCTTCAGTAATGCGATGGACACGGACGGGCACTGCAACGGGTAAGAAATACTAACGGCACGATTATCTGTACTCGTTACTCAAAGCATTTTCAAAGGTTTCCCTGACTCCCACCAAGGCGAACCTGGTTCAATCGCCGGCCGGTTCACCGGATATTCGCAAGTGGGAATCGTGCCAGATGAAGTTGTTGGTCGGCGGGTTTTCTCAGGGATCTCCCGTTTCCCCCGCCCCTTCATTCCGGCGCCACTCCATACTCACCTCAATCACCCACATCGGCTCTCAAGACCTCGCTGTTAAGAACCGCCCAAATCTCTTCACTCACTCCTAAGTTTCCGTTGGATATTCGGCATTGCCGTTTTTGTGCATGGGCGAAATCTCAGTTTATGAATATAGGATTACGACCTAAATGCACGAAAAGAACCTAAAATCTAAATATATATTTAAGTTATTGTTTGGTAATAAGAAAATGTAGCAAATATTTTTTGAAATAGGCGTAATTTAAAAGTTGTCTCAGATGTACGTTTTGAAGGAAAGACTGCACACTTGTTCAGTATCTTGCACATAGAGACGATGATGCATGTTATGCGCTTGCCTGGGTCGTCCTTAGCGTCTCGCCCTTCTGGACAAAGTACGTACTGGTAGGCGGAATGCTTAATGAGCGAGTGAAGAGATTTGGGCGGCTCTTAACACCGAGGTCTTGAGAGCCCTTGCGGGTAAAGCGATATTAGTATGGAGCAGCGCTGGAATGCAAGAGTGGGGGAAAGATCAGTGAGAAACCCCACCGACCAGCGGCATCGTCCTACACGATTTCCACATGCAAAAATCCGGAGGTGACCTCGTCAGGAATCGAACCCGGTTCTCAATGGTGGGAGGAGAGTTATCTAACCACTACACCCCCACGGCCCCAGGAATGCTTAACGTTCACTATTGGATTATAGTTGTTATGTCTTACATACGCAATGTCGTCGTAACAACAAATTTGTACTAACATGCTAAAGCCAAGTGTTTTACGTATGTTAATATTAGCGCTACGCTTCAAACGGTTGTGTCTGCGTAAAAGCGCTTACTTAAAGAGTATTTTATTAAAAGGAATAAAAACAATGTAGCTGAAGAAACCAGTTGAAAAGAATAGCCAAAAACATGACTTTGTTATGTCATGAACTGAACATAATGCAGGTAAATTATCTGTAATATTTAGGCGCGGAAAATATTTCTAAATGAGATGACACTGCACGCCCAGTTGCAGGGATATTTGTACGAGAATGGCTGAAAGCTTTCCAAATGACCTATAGGAATGTTTGGCTTAGTTACGGAGCAAATATGTAAACGTTGTGGCACTTGTCTGAACGTTGGTGCGGGGGTTTGATGGGGAGAGGTAGAACAACTACGTACGCTGCTCTGGCTTTGTAGCATCCGACCTAGAAACATTACCCCATCACATGCAGTTTAACTGCAGATATAGTTTTCAATAGATGTCAGTGAATGTTTAGGATATATAAAAAGCCTATTTATAGAAGATAAAGGGAAGAAGTAAAAAAGTATGAGTAGGTGTTATGACCGCGAGACTAACTAGGTATGAGTGTTAAGACATACCGATCAACAAAGTAGCTAATAGGTTTGCCAACAATTCTGGCATCAGTAACAGGTTTATCCATGGAATAATGAAGGCTTGTGGTATGGTAGTCCATATATATCGCCTTGTTCCATATCACGAGTGATACATATGAATATGACAGCTATAAAGCCGCCATATAAAAAATTGCAGGCAACTGTACCTACCAGAAGACATAAGATATGATGGCCAAATTACCTTGTTCGAGGTCACAAGTTGCAGCAGTGATAACTTCAGTGGATTGAAAAGGGCATACAACTATACATACAAGAATTCGAAAGCACGTATTTTTTCTCGAATTTTTGTTTTCGAGTTCATTCAAGGTTATGGGACCAAGATCAAGGTTGTCTCTATCTAAAACTATAGTAGTAGTTTTTAAAGTAATATGGTTACTGACTTTTATGTACCTTTTCTACGGTTCAGGTCACCTGGATCTAATAGGTGGTAGTTGTTAGTAATGTAATATTTTTGTTGACTTTTATGTATTTTTCTCGCGTTTTTGTTTTCAAGGTCATTCAAAGTCATAAGGTCAAGGTTAATTTCACCTACTTCTAATATGGTTATAGTAGTCAGAAATGTAATATGCTTGTTGACTTTCATGTATTTCTTTTCGAGATTTGGTTTTCAAGGTTATTTAATGTAATGGGGTCAAGGTTGAGGTTGCCTGTATCTAATATGGTGGTCGTAGTGTATAATGTATTATGCTTGCTGACTTCTATGTATTTTAATAAGAGTGTTTTTTCAAGGTCATTCAATGTCATGGGTTTGAAGTCATGGTTCCAATTATTTCAATGCTGAAAGGAAGGAGTCGACTTAGCACACACTTAGCTGTGATGTTTCACAAATTTTGGATTATTATTTCCGAGGTTCCAGTAAACAGTTATCAATGTTGAGATAACCATGAAAATATATATATACCAGTACAGCGTAGCCACTCAATTTCCAATTCAAAATTTCCTGACTTTTCCAGGTTTTCCAAACCAAATTTGTGTTTCTTCCTGACCGATCACTTTGGCTTTATCTTTACTTATAATAAAATTTATCATATAAATAATATATTCATTATTGTACAATGCGACGAGAACAGTAAAATTGTTACCTTTGTGCAGCAGCAGTCACAATAATAATTGGATTAATGTCGGTAATCTAATTTTCACTAAATAATACTACAATGGTGTTTGATAAACAAACCCCCTCAAGCCAAAAACTCATATACACAATGTTAGGTTTAACAATGGCTATGGCGTAAAAGAGTTTGCGGTACAGATTTATCCCAAACAAATTGTAAGCTTCAAACATTTCTTAATTGTAACATATCTAACGTATCACGGCATTTCTTGAGAAAATTACAAAAAAATGTTACAATTACTATCACTGTAATTTGAAAGAAAAATTGCATAATTTTTTTTTCTTCTTAAACTGAGGTTTGGTTTCATGAATATAATAATATAGCGTGAAAACATTTCGAAACACAGATTTGGGCAAAATAATTTAATATCAACTTATCAACAAATCTAGTATAACTGCTACTTCATAGTAAAAAAAATAGACAGTGAAGGTGTGGAAAAATTTTTAAAATGTCATGAACATCTACTGGATACATGCAGAGCTTATTTATATTTTCCAACAAAACTGGTTCAAAAAATTAATGTTCAACTCCATATGAAAATACAAAGCTGAATTTTAACAACTACACAAAGCAGTAATAGTTTATTCACATTAATATTAATTATAAATACTCAAATTAAGCATAACAGATGAAATTAATTGAAAACTTTTCACACAAGATTCTTTGTTGAAAAACAAATTCGATAATACTGTATAAGCCTACTTTGTCCCCTGGAGCTGTATTTGTAAAGCTATTTCTGAATCTGGAAAGATTACCTAAGTGAAATAATGGTACACTCGATGCACCTTCACGTACAGACTGGAGTGAATGATAGTATGAAAGCACCAAGTAATTTCAGATTTAGTCACACTCTCCTTCAACACGAACACTTTAAGAATATATTTCGTTTTTGATAAAGGCTGGCCACATTCAGTGGCGGTGTTAGTTACTGGCATGTCTGAACTTAACCTTGTCTCACTTTCTGCTTGTGAAGATGGCCCTACCACATCTTGAGGCTGCGGGACTCTAGCTGCAGCACTGCTCTTAAAAAAATGCCCTTAAACTAACTGATTTTGCACTATTACTCATAGCTTCCGTGTGTTCTTTCCCCACCGTGTGGCTACAGATCGCCCTATTACTCATGTTACAAAGCGAAAAAGATGTTCTGCTAGCGACACAAATAATCATCATTTGCCCGACGCAACCACACAGAGAAATTGCTGTCCAGCAACCACCGTTCATTAAACACAGTTTTCTTACTTTTTGAACAAGGCATTATTTGGGCAAAATTTTCACTTCTAAGAAGTTAATAATGTAGACTGTCACAAACCATATACTCCACCTTCGTTAAATTGCAAATATTAACCGAAATAAGCCTGCAGCTGAAGGGTTGAAATTCTTGAACACGTGTCACCAAAACGCTGAGCGGTAAAGAGAGTGTTAATTAGTGGGGAAATTTTTTTATCAATGTACGCAAGCAGATATCGCAATAACATGACCATTTGAAATCAGTATTATTATCTTATTTCACAAAAGTTTTTATAATATGCACAAACGTAAAAAACCGCAAATGTCAGCTAAAAGACATTTCAATAGGCGTATAACCCACCATTTTAAGTAGCATATATTTAGCAAGTCGATACAAAAATACAGCGTCGTTAAAGTCAATCATATGTACTTCACATAATCATGATATAACTGTTCTGCTTATAGGTACTTCAGTGTAAATTCAAAATCGTAATGCACTAATGCTTGCATATCGTTATAATTAACAATAAGCAACTGGTGTGTACAGATCAAAGTTGCTAACACAACGCAAATAAGTTTCATTTCGCTACGGCTCTTGCTAAATTCAGACACTTTCCACTATGGAATCACAGAAAATATGCGTGCTGATTAGCATTAATACGTCGCTCTCGTTGCACAATAAATTGTTTTCAAGTAAAATAAAAAATTATGTTAAATAACATTTATTTTAAACTGCGATGTTCTTTGTTTTAAGAAATGTTTTAACTTATGCAAACAGATTCGACAAAGAATGCGCCTAACAAAACTGGAATCGACTGATTGATGATTCAATGGGTGTATCTATATAAATAAACTCAGTCCTAACGATATACGCTATGAAGAATGTTCTTAACTGCACAGTTGATCCAAAATCATCAGAAAAAATAATTTTATCATTACGAATTCTGGAAAAGATATAAGGGCTACTGGTAAGCAAAAAAAAAAAAAAAAAATTATGATGCATACAAAAAAATTAAACTACTATTACTACCTTAAAAATTCCTTTTATTATTGCGAAATACCCCGACTTTTCCCGAAGCATGGCCACCGTGTACTATCGAAAGTGATATCTATACCCCTTTCGATACCGTTATCATATCAGTAGTATTGCAACATCCCTATATACAGTGCTCCACCTGTTTTATACTTGACGTGTTCACTGAATGTAAGCAGTATGCATGCTACTGTTTTTCTGTCATATCGTATGCGTCCAGAAACAGGCTCTAGTTTTAAATGAATTGACTTTATAGTAAGTAAGTAAATTGAGAGTGCTTAGAAATACTATCGTTATAGCCAAATGCTCATATGATAATCATGCATTGAAATTTTATGTAAACTACTGCAATACGTTTCCGTGAGTGTCCTCTAGAAATTAAATTATTTTTACATTGGAAAAATATGTTTTTCTTATTGTGCAAAGTGCTCGCTTCAGAAATTGAGATTCGTCCCCCCTTCCCTCTCAGCATTGGAAAAATTATGATTACTTAACTGCTGCAACATAATGGAAAAGTGATGGCAAAGTTGTAAAGATGAAGCTACTAACTATAATCAATTAGAATGCCATTTTGTTTCTGAATTATGAGTTATTTAAAAGGAACCGGTACCTACAGATGATGTCACTAGTTAATCTGCAAGTATCCCAGTGCCTACATGTGTATGATGTTGGCTGGTATTTTCACATGCTACAGTAATAATAATAAAAGAACAGTATATTATCAAGACAATTTTGTAAGTGTATTGGGTACCTGGATGTGCATGAATGTTTTTGCTATGTTAGCAAAGAAAATGGCGAGATTGAAAAAAAAAAAACCTCATCAAAACACTGCAAAACTTATGCGGTGAGCTTGAAGGAGTTCTTATTCTTGCCCCCTGTTTTCAAGAAAATACTCCCTCCCCCGTCCTGTGTATAATACACACACTACTCTTGACGAGTACATTATTTTGTACTAAAATACTGTGCAACCTCGTAATTACGAGACTTGATGACAGTACAAAAATCCTTGTATCTACGAGTACTCGTAGTATACAAATGTATGCATTAAAATAACATTCGGAAAGCTAAACACGTCATGAGTTACCAGGAGGGCGGGAGTTGTATAACGATTTAACTTGGTTGATATCTCTGCTAATAAGAAGTACACTACGCAAGTACGATGACAGCACAGGTCTGTGTCTATTACAAGGAATGTGATATGTAATTGTTTTACGAGTTATTTGTGAGCTTTGGATTCCACAATTTTCGCACGTCACCACAAAACATGGCAAAAGAAAAAAATTGGCCGACCGCAATGAACGAGTCAACAGCACAGCCACTCGCCCATTGCTTGTAATTGGCCAAAATGAACACCGCCGTATCAGTAACGCTTTTTGTGATTGGCCCGACGAATGAGGTAGCACTGTTGTGCAAAAATTGCAGCCAAAATTTTTTTATATGCAAAATGTTTGTGGCCGTGTTCCAATTCACAGTTCTAGTTAACTTGATGGTCATGTGGCTTGTATTAGTATACGAAAATGATGACTTATTTGTATTTGTTATTTAGTGTTTACGCTTTAGCATGTCATCTTTAATTTTGTCCTTATCTTCGAGGGTGGCAAAGAGCGTTGAACTGCTGGATCCGAAGCGCCTGCCGACTTCAGTTGTAATGACACTCCCTTCTTCACATACCTTCACAATTTCAAATTTTGTGGCAACATCCATAGCTTTACGTTTACCAGCACCAGCATTACTGGAATTCGCCATTTTAACAGTCACGTTTTGCCAACCACGTGTTAGATCAACAAACAACTGCGATGTATTGCGGCAGTACTATTATGTACGTCAAAATGTACTGTACAAGTATAAAAAGTGTAGGTTAACGCGGTTTACGTCAAAGTCAATAATTTTTAAGTATGGGCTATGTCCCTGCCGCTGTCAAACGGCGGTTATGAATGGACCGGCACGGATATTGACGTGATGTCTGTGCCGGATGACGGCATGAATACAATAGAGAAGACTTTCCATGTTTTAATATTAATCTCACATGCTCATTAGAATAGGATATATTTACTTATGGGTGGGTAATTACAAACTGTCGACTACAGCAAGACAGTAGTTTTGGTTTTGGCTTACTCAGAGAATTACATGTTTTTTTCATACTAATCATAGTTTTATCTGTACATGAACTTTTTAGTTATATTATGTTTAATTGTATGAATTTTCTCGAAACATTTTAACTTATCAGCTCATTGCTATGCGAAGAAAATGCAGATAGAATATTTTTGCCCATTTAACATACACGTTTAATTTAAATCGAATTCGTGATTGGTGATTAGTTAGATCTATGCGAAATCATGTTTTCTCGCAGTGAAGCTTACCTATCTGCTAGCCAAGCAGCATGTGTTTAAAACATGGCTGGATTTTATACAGTCACAAATGTGTAGGTCCCTCATAACGACCAAATTTTAATAAAAATTAAACAGAATTGAGACTTCTGCGTGAATATGAAACTATAAAAAACTAAATGTTGCAGTTCTCATTTTAACTACACTAGTTATAACCTACTTAACGAGGTAAATTTGTGTTTAGGATCCCTGCAAAAATGTTCTTTGCCCTTTCTCAAGTCTACAGCAATGAGTAAACACGCCTCGTATTTGAATATATGTTCATGCATTGCTGCAGGCCTTATAAATGAGGTATTTTCAAATATTTCACTATCCAACTAATAAAATTTTTGAAAAGTTTTAAAGTGCAAATGCAATTTTCGAATATATTTGAATACTTGAAAAAAGCTTTTACCCAGTACTGGTCCTACAGTCCTCTGCTTTTCAACCACTGATTTTTCAAGTTTGTTGGGCTTATTAGTGCCCGTCTCCTCTTCTAAAAGTCTTTCGAAATATGAATTAAATGTCGAAATAACAACCATTTTCTTACAATGCATACTTTTGAATAAATTTATACCGCTTCGAATTTTGGTAATAATAATTCAAAACTCATCATTCTAAACACTTACTTCACTCATAATAATCAAAACGGGTGATGTAAATAATTAATGTAAATAATTAATGAAAAAATGTAATGTATTATTTCTGTGTGTAAAATGTGACAGGACAATCAGCAATATAGTTATAGGCCTACAAATAAACTTAGTGAGCATCAATGATATTATGAAAAAAAATTTAGAAAATTTGTGAGTTAAAAGTTAGCTTGGGTTGTGATTAAGTCATGTGACATTTAAACTACAAATTGTATTTTCTGGATTCATCCAGTGTAGTTTATTTTATTTTTAGTAACAACAGTTTATTGTGGTTGTAAGGCCATTAGAAAATGTGATACGGCATACTAGAAACCAGATTTTTATTCATAATACTAAACTCATAGAACTGCTAAAATATTTTATGCATAATCACTGGAGGAAATTACCTGGTCAGTATTTGCATGTACAGCATAGCATACCTTAGATACCTATTCGTAGAGAAACTTAGGGATTTAGTTGGGTCAGAGATGTTCAGCTTTTACCTACACTGGGTTAACCATATGGCACAAATATAAATGTGTATTCGAAAAGGGTCAACAAGAAACCGATTTAAAACAGAAATTCGAAGCTATTTTAAATCAGTTTCTTAGTAAGTTAATTTTGTTGTGCTAGTCACTGCTTGTTAATTAGATAACTTGATTTGATCTTATGCCTACAGCTATATATTTAAGTGTTGAATTATGGCTCACAGTATTACTACTTTTGCTTGCTCTTATGTGATTGTCATAACTAAGACTCTGCAGCCATGTAGAATAAGGTCAAAGGAACAAAACATTTTTAAACGGCAGGTTTCTCCCACATAACCTTATCAGGTTTCTAACCCAGATTGTCGTCTTATTGACCTTGGCCACCCAGGTAACAAATCTGAAGTCAATGTAAACTTTCTCGAAAGTAGAAAAATGTATCCACAAAGAACAAGCTCAGCGTTCTTCAGCTATGGAACACGAGTATGAGAGGGATAAGAGGCGCAGGTAAAGGGCAGGAGCGTGTCTAATTAGTAATTTGACGGGGAAATAAACCCACGGGGAGGTAAACGACTTGGGCGGGTCGCCGGCCTGCGCTCGCCTTTGAAATGTTAATGAGGTAATTAATTACCCGGCGCAGGCAGGGGATGGAAGGCCGCAGAGAACCCGCCAGGCCGCGAGCGGAAAGCGTATTGTTTCCGGCCGGCTTGGCGCTGCGACCGGCATACCTAGTATCCTTCCATCCACAACTTTTCACCTTGCTGTTTCGCCGCCTGGAATCGCGACCTGCTGATTAATTTCGTACTCTAAATACCTCGCGAAAATTCCCGCCACAATTTATAACATAGTTTAAACTCTCACCTGATATCGTCCGTTTATTCGCCTGCGTGAATCCCCAGCCACACGGGAGTATTGCGAACGAGGTTACCTTCGCCGCACAGTTACTCAGAATTTACGAAATTAGCACCTTTATTTATGTATTTCTTTATTCACGGCCAAATTCAGCAACAGGCTGGTTTACAACTTGTACGTGCTTGTACATACTATACGAGTTAGCAGTAAAACGTCCCTATAAGTCAGATATAATCAACAGATATTATACATTACCAACAAGAAATGTAATTTAAAAATAACACATGTTTGTGTGGATGGTTTTGAGCTAGTTATTAGGCAGAAAAAAATTGAATGTTTTTTCTTGAACAAATTGAGTGATATATTTTCCAAATCTCCCGGAAAGAAATTGCAAATTTCACTTGTGCCATGTAAGTGAACGAATATTTGTAAATAGATTTAGTGTGTCAATGTGCTAAAAAAATATTTTGTTTTCGTGTATGGTGGTGGTGTACGGAGACGAATTATTTTACTATGCTTTCCTGATGAACATTTTGGAACTTGTGTAATCTATCAATTTCTTTAACCTAGTGGTAAAATGATAAAAATCCCCAATTTTTTTCAAATTTAGCAGTTTTGATGCGAGGAGCATTTCCGTTGTTTTGATTTCGCTTTTTTTTTTTTTTTTTTTAACAGTATTTTAGTCACGCGTTCTAGACTTTTTTATACGATATTGTTGCACAGTAGTTAAAAACTAAGAGACGTGATGTGAAGTCATTAAAATAGCACGGACAATCTGGCTCGGTTATGAATCGACCCTGAGAATTGTTAAAGAACCATATTAGCATTAGGATGAGGATTTTTGAAACCAATAAAATCCTAAATAAGAATAGTTGGAGCGGGAAGCAAAACCTGGGTCTCTTGAGTTCGAGTCCATTACCAGAATTGACCAACATTATACCAGCTTACATAAATGGTGCGTTGTTTGTAACACACCATAAATGATAATTGAACTAAAGCAGAATATTGGTTACCAAAATGATCAAAATACAGAGAAAAACCAACGTAATAACAACGTTAATTAGTAGTTGGATTTCTCTCATATTGTATTGGCATGCGTTGGAAAATGGTAGAAAATAATTGGTTGGCAGGTTGTAAAATATACTACTGATTATGGTTGGCATCCAACTATTTACATGATGTTGGTCAACGTAGTTCCGAATGCCGTTTTGATGTCCAGCCAACGTTATTTTTCCAACGTAGGCTCAGCTTTCCAGCATAGGTTGGATTAACGTTGGCCCAACCAAAAAATTCTACGTAGATCGCCGCCTAACTCGGTTCCAGAATACTTGTGAATACTTTCATATTTATGTAGCTTCACTTGCTTCGATACAGTTATCTGAATTATTGTTATGAAATTAAGATGTTACTAAGTATTTGTGTTTTTCATATAAGATTGCATACCATCAGTTGTCCTTCAACAAAACTCTAAATAATTTTGATAGGTTCACCTGAAATTCCCACTGAGTTATCGTAAATACAAAATCAAGTCACATAGTTAATAGCAAATTATATGCAGGCGTATAATTTTTCCCGGAAAAAATGATGCCCATTAAAAACCAGAATACATTTTCATGCCCAAACGGTACACACAAAAGCGAACAAAAGTCTAATAAAGGTGATCATGGTTTCTTGACAATTCATTCATTTCTTTAGATAGGAAAAAAAATGAACGTACAGATCAGTGAACAGTGATGTAGAAATCATGAACATTTTTTTTTGTCAATGGTTTGTATTTTTCAACATTTTGAAAAGGTAAAATATTTAAGATTTAAAAATTACGCCAGCAGTATAATTTTTGTAATTATACAAATGAGAATGTCGTGTTTACCTTTTTATTTATATCTCAGTTTGCTTGCGCACTCGAAAGTGAATCTTGAAAAATTGTTCGCATTCGTTATCTATCACTTCCTGCGTCACACCTGCCGGCATTATGCATTCTTACAGATATGCCCTTGAATATTTAGTTTCGAAATGGCATTTTTGCATTACTTCAGTAACTCCATGGAATTAAATTACAATTCTCTGGATAATTATTTGTCGCTATCTTCATCATATGGACAAACTGGTGTTAATACATCCTTCCCCCCAATTAATAGGGGTGCCCGCCCTCTTATTCAATACATGTTTCGTAGAAATTTGATGTCCTCTAATTGGGCATTGTGTCCTGCTTAAAAATATCCCTCGTATATATACATAATACACACACGTCAAAATAAGTTTCGCAGCACCTGTAATTTCGTTGCAAATTAAGGATATCTGTTTGGACAATTTTCTTATTTATTCGTGCAATTTGTGTTAATGTGTACTTATATCCCATACTTTTTCTTGGGCCATAAGCCGTAACTCAGAAGTCCCAGAAGCGCAAAGCTTTTTTACGTGTATGTGTGAATATATATGTGCACCTATAATTTACACACACAGGCTACACATCTATATCGACCATTCATATTCCTCAGTGCTGGAGCTGGAGATGTCAGAATGTTGCTGGACTATGAAGAACTGCTGTGAACGGGAAGCTCCTGCATTCTTTGAGGGTCAAAAGAACTACGTTGGATAAAAACGTTAGTATTAAATAATTTGTAATAAAATTATACGTTATTCGTTTTTAATTTTAAAGCTGCTACGGATTGAATCACAGGTATGAATCAGGTTTATAATTATTCCCTTTTGCAAATTTTTACTTAAAGATGGGGCTATTTGGACGATCAATAATTTTAAGCCTTATTATATATCACCAGTGCATGCTATCAGGTATAACATAAAATGAAATTTACTGAAAAAAATCATATAGCAAAACACTACATAGGTGTGAATTTTAGAAAGCGTGGGGCTACTTGGACTGAACATGCGGCTATTTGGATCACATACCTTGCTGCTTTTTAGTACATATAATATACTTATAAGTTCTGCAATTGTCCTCAACATGTTTTAAACATATTTACAGCAAACATTGTTTCCCCACGAGCACCTACCGAAATTTCATGATACTATCCGCACATCTTTTGACAACTTATCCAGACAGCATTATTTAATGACTTTTCTTCTAAATATTTCAAACCACAGAAGCCACATGGTGGGTTGTCTTCACCTGATGATTCGGAGATCTGTTCGCTGGGACTCGCAGAAGTTGGGTTTTGTTTCATCATTCTGCGCCGTCGCTTCCGTTTTTCCTCAGGCTTGACACGGTGACTTCTTGTTGACGGGTGTATTGCCACTGTTGCATTCTCAAAAGTTAACTTCTCTTTTGTTCTTGATTTTTCAATGTGTTCCGGAGAGGTCAGGTGACAAGCCAATCCCTGTTATCTAGATAAAATTGTCTTACTTTTCTATTTTTTGTGGTGTTGCCATCACAACAGAAAAGGACGTGGATGCATTCAACGATGCACCGTTATCAGACAATTAGTGCACAGACCTACTATTTGATGGCGTTGCATTTCTAATAATTCTCCAGTGTGTACGTCACATTCATTGACATGATCACCAGGCATTTCATTATCGAAAATGGCTGAAAGGAGTAACATTTCTGGAGATGTATTACCTTGATGGAAAGGATACATACTAGTGCATTTAACACCTTCAACTGAGTTGCCGACAGTTGCGCGCTTCCTCCGTGCGGCGTTGAAAAGGCCACCAAAATCGAACTTTGTGTTAGAAGCTGTGGGGTTGTATTTATTTTGTGGTGGTAATATGTTTTCAGAGGCTTGAAAACAGTTCTGTCCAGCGATTGTAAGACATGGGTGGTGTGTGGTTGCAAACATAGCAACTCGATTTAGTGCTCCACACAATACTCCAAGCTGATTAGTGACTGGTGTGAAGTATAGCCATACAGTAACAATGAGCATCTTCCCGATGAGCGGTGTTTTTTGAAATGTTGTAGTCAAACCAGAAACAAATCTTCGTTAATGCAATCTGGCACCAACATTGCAGCTTAACTACCAATAGGGGTTCCATGCTTATATTCTTCCCTCATTATCTTACCTTTGAGTATAATTAATGGAGAACAAATACCCTACTGGCATTGCAACATACAACTACTGTTACATTTTCCCTTCGTTCTAGAGTTGTCAGCGATGCAACTTCTCTCCTACCCTTCCACTAACCACTTTCAAAGGCCTTTTGTTTATTGGAAACCTGCTTTCGTCAACGTTATAGATGCTCTGGAGT
Source organism: Dryococelus australis (assembly GCA_029891345.1). Lineage (NCBI taxonomy): Eukaryota > Metazoa > Arthropoda > Insecta > Phasmatodea > Phasmatidae > Dryococelus > Dryococelus australis. The sequence continues at coordinate 202,217,149 of CM056994.1, forward strand.
TGTACTTGAATATCTAACTCGACGTATACACTCTTCAAGAGGTCGTAGAAATTATCCACAACCTCTTTGTTCAGTCCCATTGCCCGAGCTTTCGAAAGACCTTCTGGTTTTCTCAAGGAAATGGAATCTCTGCGTGTCCATGAAAGAAGAAAAGAAATATTTCCCCTGCCATTTTGTTTAATCACTTCATGCAGTGTTAATATTCTTCAGTATTGCATAACGATGCACTGCACATCTCAAATCGTGGAAGAATTACCCAAAACCACTATTTGAAGGAATTGTGAGCTTCTCCATCATATCAGTTTCTTGCTTCGGAAACATAATTGTGGCATGACCAATGAACTTCCTTATCGTAAGGATTTGTGCATTGTGGGATCATTCACAAAGTCTATATGAATAATTGTCCTGAACTCTTCACTGCAGTTCTTGTTCCTAAATAGCCAGTAAGTACACTCATTTTTGCTGAGTCATTCTTTCTTCGGGCCACTGCAAATACGCATTCTTCGTTTTATATTTCCTAATCATCTGAAAGCATAAAAAAACCATAAAGCCACATCGGTGGAATCTCAAAAATAAATTTAACCTGCAAGATATTAGGAATCATATTTAAATATATTCTGTATTTTAAAATTTTTTCAGGGTGATGTAATCTACTACTATAAGTTCGGCCTTTCCTGTAACCAAATTGGTCACATTTTTGACAGCCAACATATAAACCATCAAATCTGACTGTGAAGAATATCCTGATTTTATAATTTTAATGGGAGCCTTATTCGTAATCTTTATTAAATTAGAGTAACTAAAATTTTACAAACAACTTTGTTGGGAAGTTTTAAGCTTTGTCACGAATAGTTTCGTAATAAAATATTTAATTTGTATTTATTTTAGTAATTTATTGCACTTTTAAAAGTGCTTAGTGTCTTAATAAAAGAAATACACAATATAAATAAAAGCGAATTAATATTTTATTGTGATTCAAGTAGCCCCATCAAAAGTGGTTCGAATAGCCCCACGCACGAGAAGCAACGGTCGGTCATCAACTTCTAATAGTTTCTTAACCAAGCATTAGATGCAGCTACTAGTGTGCTACAGAACTGCAAAGTAGTCTTCACTGGCCATGATACAAACAAAACATGCACAAGTTAGATATCGTTTCTCCCGACACATCATAAATTACAAACATTGGAAACTACATCAGCGTCATTTCTACACAGTTAACACTTGCCGCAGTTGTTTCAAATTGATTTAATGTGAGAGAGAGATCCGTTAGAGATATTTACTCAACTCTTCTTCTGCTTTCTTCTGCAACATTACACACAATCTACCGAACTTCAAATGGCGTCCAGGATGCGCGCGAAAGAGGCGCAAAGGACGATCTTCTTATTTTGATTCAAAAAGCTCCATAGCCCAAATTGCCCCACCTCACCCTATATTATAATTCAATTTTTTTCACCCGATAATTTTGAACTTTGGTCTGTGTTGTAAAGTGAATTGATTTTAATTTTACTTAAACATATTAATGCCCAAACGAATTTATGGGCAAGGTCGCGGAATGTAATGTTCTATGACATGTTAAAGCGGCGCCACACATAGGCTATTTGCCGAGTACTTAATCATTACGTTTTTTTTTTTTTCCGCTGTGTTCGACGTGGTATTTTCCCAATGGCAAGCAGACGGAAACTGATATACGGAACCTGCCTATAGAGCAGCCATTTACTGTGGGAGGGACATGTATTCATTACATCGTTCGTTGCAGGAACTGAGCCTAGATGCGCCAAGATTGCTACATGTGTCAGTGGATAGCAGATCTGAAGTTACATTAATATTGACTGCCTTTTTTAGTTTTGTGTAGTTGTTGTAAGTTACCGAAAAAATAATTAGCCAACAACAGGATGGTAAATGGGGTTATTATATCGAAGGTGAAATCTTTCAATATTAATTAACTTAAATTTCAATTTTTAATTTGCTTAAAAATTGTATGTAGTAATCGAGGTGCCATTGTTTTACTTTCTTATAGGCTCAATGTTACAAACCTTCTGGCAGAACGAAATGGAAAATTTAAAAATTTCTGTTGAAAGTCATTTAAAGTTTTCACCTATGTGCTTGGTAAAATAGAACCAATGATTGGAAAAAAAAATCTTAACGTGGAGGATAGCGATTCCAGCAAATGAACTCTGATTTCTAGCATCAGATGGCAGTTTCAAAAGCCTTTATTTCTTGTACACGGTGTCATCTCAAACTATTTCCGAGATGATCCCAGAAGTATAAAGTGCAGCAATCCAATTCAGAAAGAATATAATAAATTAAACATTTTTTTCAAATACTTGTATTTCCATCATGCAAAACATCATCGAGAGTGAGTGCCTGCAAGCGAGGTTCAAACCCTTGTCTGCTCTAAGGAGAGAAAACGAGAGAGAGAGACGAACCTCAGAGCAGAGTGTTTACTTGCTGTTGTTAACGCATGTTTCCGTGTCGTATTATTTTACCAAGCCCCTTTCAATAAATCTGTGCATTTGTTCCTACAGTGTTGGCTCCGTATGGCAAGACAATGAGTCTTGCATGAAAGTGTTTTTTTTTTTTTTTTTTTTTTTTTTCAGATCACAGGTTCTGAGTGACGAGCTGTGCGTGGTGGCCGCTGTGAGGTCGGGGCGTTTAAAGCTAATTTGATTGAGCAGCAAGGTTAAAATGTACTGCATCTGAAAAACATTCCCAGGGTCTGTGAAATCTTAGCAATTTGTTTTACGTATTCTTTAAGCCCAGTTTAAGAAGTAACATTTGTCCCGCAACTGTCATGTTTACCGTAATGTCATTTTACATTTAGAATAATATATCTCGTTATCAATGTTAATAGGGTTTGATAAGGATTCGGTATCTTTAATTATTGTAATTCAAGAAGACGTCAGTTTTGAGCGTGCATTCGGCAAGTCTTTAATTTTAATGTCTGTCAGTACAGGGGCAAAAATTGCCTTAAGCGTTTTATTTTCCGTGAATGAGCATAGGTTATGTTTTCGTAGAGGCACTGTTAAAATGTTATTGATTATGTATTAATGAAATTCAGCCAATGCCGATATTGAGAACAGTTCAATTGAAAAAGAAAGTTGTAGTTTAGGGGTAACCCAGGTAATGAATTACGTCTAGTGGAATTAACGATGCTATTGTGTTTTGGTTTTGAAGATTTTAACCAAACATTATTTTTAGTTGATTTATATCAGAGTTAATTGTTGAAGAAAAATTTAATAATCTAGTTGTATTTTTTTATTGGTTTTGTCGCCACTGCAGTTAGCAGGAGAAACGTGCGTGGTACTTGTTTTTGTGTCACCATAAATTTCTTTTTATGTTCTCAGAAGATGTATTTTGAGCCAAGCGGCAGGTACTGGAAGATAACTCGTTTATCTTTAAGGAATCACACTAAGTTAGTAAATTTTAGAATGTTATATTTATTGTTTAGAAGTAATGTCCCTTTCAGCGATAAGTTAATTGTCAGTCATGTGTGTGTGTTGCGTGAACTACCCGCCATCCCTACTCAAAAAAACAATACATTTTTGTTTAGTGTTGCGCGATTTTGGTGACATATTTAAGACTACCTGTACCAAAGGTTTTGTATCCGCAGAAAGTAGTAGTTGTAAATTTTAACAGAGTAAACGAAGATATAATATATTTTAAAGTATTACATTTATTAGAAAACTTTAATGTGGAAGAAAGTTGAAATTTAAGGTTAGACGTTGACCTCTTGGAACTTTATAGCTCAGAGTGTTAAACATTTTTGTGTTGTTATAGTGATTTTGGGACTGTGTCCCCTACGAGTTAAGGCGAAAAGACATGTTTCACGAGGCCGTGCTGCGGATCGATTGTGGTTAGAGGTGGAAAATACATGTGGCTACAAGGTAGGTTGGAAATGTTTCCTGTCCCCTGATCATTTCACAGGTTGGAGCAGCGCAGGATAGTCATATTGTTGGCACAGTTAAGTGTTGATAATTGATGTATGTACATTGTTACAGTAGCCTGGGGTATAGATGGCGATGGCTGTGTAGCTATGGTGGTTGTAGTTGTTGCCCCTACTAGTCAAATCTGTTGTGCATACCCACTGAAGACGAACTACTGAGCATCGGGACACGAAGTATCCTACGCTCCTGGTGAAGTTGTTTCCGGCCACGTCGATGTATTAATTTCTGTAAAAATTTATTTGTATGCATTAACATTCTGGGAATCGTATTTCATTTTATGTATCTAAATCTGAGAACTCAACCATATAGTTCAGATAGAGTACATCTTGAGAGTTTGGTGCCGATTTCAAGTTGGAAATTTTTTTATGTTTTGTTTCACATTTACTCCTGTCCCATAAGGCACCGGGAGGGAAATTTGACACTTGAAGGAAAGCTTTGTAACACCACTCTACACACACACGATGACTGTAATTTCCGGGCTGCCCCGTGAGGGCACGAGCATTTATGAGCCGTGGGTAATGTTGCGATACAGATATTTTGCTGCTTTTCCGAGGGCTGTATAAATATATTTCTTCCGCTCACCAACTGGGACAGAGGTGCGTTGTGTTTTGCAAGTTGGTGTTGATGTGACAAGGCGATTTGTCGTTTACTGTTTGCACGTGCGCTTTGGTGTACCTCGGATTCTAAGAAGCTGAGTTGTGACAGTTGTACATAGTTTTCCCCCACTTTTGTGAGTTCTGCCTTGTGAAATTCAAATTAAGCCGTCGCATCTCTGACCATCCAGCTATTTGACGAAGCTGCTTGGCCAGCTGCCCCCACCGGCGGGCGCTCGAGTGTGTTAAAGCCCTATTTATTTTTGTACTGGGGATGCCGTGGTGACCGGAGCCAATGACGAGCTGAGAAATGTCGCCTAAGAGCGGGCTTTTGCCCGGCCCTGGGTCCTGACCACAGCTAGCTCTGATTTAGTGAGGTGGGATCACGCTAGTTTAGTTATAAGTTAAATTTGTTTTTAAATACATTAGTGTCTCGATACCGGGGTATAAGGATAGCCTGTGTGGGCTTTGATAGTGCTGTTTCACTCTCGCCCGGCGAAAGGTTTATGTTTAAGTTCAGATTGATACAGGAACTTTTGAATTGAGTATCGGTTTAGTTTCAGTATAATGAGGCTAAGTCCTTCTGGCTTCTGCGACCCGGTTGTACATTTGATTGTTTCAAGTTGTGTTTCTTTTCGCCAAAGTCTCATGGTGAAATATGATGGGAACAAGTCATTTTGAATTTTTGAAGTGGCATTAAGTTAGTCAGAAATTTACTAATGTTTGCATGTTTGATTTCTAGTAAAAATTTCCTTATTTTGTTGATGAAGTTTTCAAAAGGTCACTCTTAGAAATTTTCAATTAAATGGTTTTTTTTTTTGACATGATTACCACAACATTTAATTGCTACTCAATTTTTAATTTAATAGTTACCAATATATGAACATTTAACTATTAGGTTAATTAAAATGTTTGATTCATATAACATTTTAATCTGGTGAACATTCATTTAAATGTATTTAGGTAAGGCGCCGCCCTCCTCGTTGGTGCTATATGTTTATCAGTTTGGGTCTTAACAAACTAATGTTTAGTATATATGATCGGTTACCGAGGTGCTGTATGGGACATTTAGTGTGTGTGCTTCATACCGGCATTATTTTGAGTGCACATTTCGCATTCCTTTTGTGTATAGTAGCTAAGCGAGTAATAATACAGCGGGGATTTTCCTACCCTCAAAACCTTCCTGTTAGAATATATCACCCTGCAAAACAATATAACATAGGTTTTGTTTACTGAAATTGGGAATCGGCTTGAAAACAGTCTGTATGTTGATTTAGATTTATAGAATATTTTGAGTTCTACAATTTAATAATTTGGCGGTTTATGGTTCGTATACTTAGATCCAGGTATATTGAATTAATAGTCATTTCAAGCGTGATTTGTTCGTCATAGCAGCAATAGTTCGTGATATTTCGTTTTTGCAGTCAGCTATGAGTTATATTTGCGTTGTTCCGATTTCAGTAACTTATGTAATTCTGATTTTAAGATTTATTTTCATTCTAAATATGTTTAGGTTTGGTTATTCCGCAGCAATAATAGCTTCAAAAACTACGTGATATTTATAATGAACTTTATTTTGTTGCTTTATTCGCTACATAATTTCGAATCATTTCTTCAATTTTATCATTCCTGGCGTCTGTCACATAATTTGGCTACTCCAAAGTTTTGTGATAAATGTTATGATTTACTCTAAAAACCTAGTGTGTGTGTATGTATATATATGTATATATAACACTAGTAAAACTGTCGCTATGAAATATATAAATTAAAATAACACAAAAAATGTCCTTTTTTTAAAACTACTGTATATACTAACGTATTTAATTTTGTAGCCTTATAGACGACGAAGTGCAAATAATACGTCATCTTCGTCAAATTAAACTCAAGGCGAAAGAAGTTTCTCAATAAGTATGATAATGCCAAGCATGAACACAGTGGGAAATATTTGGTCTTACTATAGTGGTCATTATGCTCACAGAAATCTTTGCTCTGACTTAGGCTATAATATTTAGCAAGCACACCTTATATTATGCAATAATGTTTAGGTTCTAGGGTTTGAATTTTCTATTGCCCTTGTATAAAATATTTAATATAGTTAGTAGAAAAGCGAATGGTGAAAATGAACCATGCACTAGAGAATGTAAATAATAGTCCCCCACTTAACAGGAAGGAACTATATGCTGCCCTGTTAGTGAGTAAACTACGTTTTCCGAGGCGGGACAATATATTCACAAATAAAGATATACAGATTTGGCACTGCAACTGAAATTTCCAGAACTATCAAGACATTAATCTGCGCAGAACACTTACAATTTTCAAAACCAGGTATTCTAATACATCCTAATTTTAACTGAAGGTAAGTGGGGAGTAAGTGCTTTTGGGGACTCATTTGTAATATTCCATAATAAATTTAGAAATAAATATATTTGAACATAATATATAAGTGTATTAAATCAAAGCATATATTTGTTAGATTTTAAGCCAAATAGAGTAGAAATAAAGTACTGATCAAACATGGGCTTGACGCAGGACTTTCTGCCTGTACACGGTTTTAAACTAAATGACTACTATGAGAGGGAGAAATCTACTTTCATGGACCCCCGCATTTGTTATGAAAGAGTTGTTTACGCGAATACGAGTATCTCGGTAAATAACTGTTCTGCAAATACGACTGTTAGTAGGGGGAGCATGTATGTTTTGGCTCACTTGGTGCAAAAGGGGCCTAATTCGCATTTGGTGCGAGAGGGAGATAAGTGCCTAACTAGCATATGCTAATTAGATTAAACAATTGTTTCATTGATTGAATAATTTATTAGAGTAATCAATTAATTAAATTTATGAATTCGACTAATCGATTAATAAAATTGATTGATTCGAATAATCTATGAATAAAATAATTCTTTAATTACATTTTCGAAATCAATTTTTTTATTTTAATGGTATTGAAATGGTAAAGTGTCATAAAGGTGATATTGGTGGAGCAGCATCTATGTATACGCTGTGACGTCCTGGAGCAGATTAACCAGAGGATGGGTTGTAATTGTTTATGTAGGTGTTAATGTTGGTGTAAGAGTGGTATAAGGAACACAATATTTTTTTCTTGTTTGTGACTGATATGCAGAGCGAACTATATGGCGAAGTCGCTCTCTGGAGGCATACTGAGGATTAAAATAAATGTTATTGCCGAAGTAAATATTTTTTATGAAAATAGATGTTCAAATCGGTTGCCGAACGAATTTCTTAAATCCGATTTACTTAAGTCATGCGATTACCGAAAAGAACACCAAATTTTTATTAATATCTTTACGAAATATTTTATATTTCTAATACCAGAATGAACTAAACAAATGCTAACTGAATTCATTAAACAAATTTAATTAAACAAAGGCCCAGCTAATATAAAATTACAACTCACCATCATTCCAGACCCCTCACCCTGACAAAAATCCCCACCCAACACGAAGTCATACTCACACATACTTCACCCTCATCGGCTCTCAAAACACTCATCAAGAAAAACCTTACAAAAATTATTGATTACATTAACTTACTAACTAAATCACTTCGCTCTCAACAACAAGTTTAATTAAACATATGTATTTTTATTGTGTTTTCATAAAAGTTAGGAAAACAAAATTTAATTATACACCCCTATATATGTTAGGGTGCATAATATTACCCAATCATTGTATATAGAGCCCTGTTGTTTTCGGTTATGAACAAGAGTTAAGCAGAATAAAATATTCTAAACATTGCACATGCAAGATGTTCCTGCTCATTCGGGGTATGTCCATTCATGCAGTGTGAGGGTTAGGTAGGCAGACTCCTGAATGCTGGCCGGCCGAGAGGTGGACTTGTGAAGGCTGGCACCCCGAGAAGAGATTGATCATGGAGACCTAGCTGAGCTCCGTCCTTTGCGGGAGTAGAGAGTGTTCTGAATACTTCCAACGTCCCCCAAAGGTGAGTGCTCAAATCGCCCTGCTCTTTCTTCCCCTCCTTCGTCCATCCAACACAACTGCTGTCGCCTGCCGTGCTTCGCTGAGCGCCGCTCCCCTTCTCCCTGGCGAGAGCTCAACAAAGCCAGTGCGGACCACCCTCACACCTCCTCGCCAGCACGGCTCCCAGCACTGACATAGAGTCAAGTGCAATCTCTCACATTGAGACAGATGGGGGAACTGCTCTGGCGAACAGCAAAGCTAGCTAGCTATGGGGATCAGCTCTCCCAGCCAGCAAAAGTTACCGAACACCTGCCGACCCAAGCGTATCTCTCAAGGAAAGTATTCCCTTTACATCTCAAGCAAAGTACGCAAAATAAATATTTCAAGTCTAGGAAATTCTGACACAAAAAACCAATTTGAGAAATTTCCAAGTAGCGATGGAAATAGTATGTTGTTCAATTATCAAAACTAAATATTAAAAATATATCAGTTTTCCAGTTTTAAACATTTTTTCTAGCTAACATTTTAAACATACGTGGGTATATATTATATAAAACACTTATTCTTTGTGAAAATAAAAGTTTTTTAAACCAATCTTCTCATACTGTATCAATAAGTTTATCTTTCAAATGCGACTAACAAACATTTATACCAAATGTATATATTTTAGCGAATATTAACGAAATGCCACATTTCAAAGATGAAATAAACACAATAGGATGCCATATTTCGAACGCCGATAGGATTTTTGGAAGCTAGCGAATGTATATTTTTTTCTAGATTGTGTTTCAAATAAGTTTATTTTACGATTCCTACCACCCAAATAAATAAAAATGTGTAATTTTGGACAAATGTGTATATTTATACAAAAAATACCGCGATTTCAGCCTGGAATGAGATTTAAAATGTCAAAACAGCGATATTTCAAATAATTTTTCGAAAAGGTTCGAATTCAAGCAATTATAATCCAATACGTGGCCATTTTTGATCTGCATAATATATAAGAAGCAGAAAAAAATTTTTCTTTAAGTCTTAAGTCAGCAGTTGTCTAAGTCAGATCGTCTCGGGAGTGTATCGCCAAATGTGGTTGCATTAATAAACATACTTCTTCAATACGTTCATCAGTTTACAATCTTTAAGAGCAGGTATTTAGCAAAATGGTAACTGCTGTGAAGACTGTGATCAAGAATGTGACACTGTGTTTAGTGCCATTTTAGCATATAGACAAAGCAAAATGCTTTTAAGCTTAGATGTAGAGAACCTCTTGCTACTACCTAAAGCATTTATACTTATTTTTGCAGGATACTAAATTCAACATGTGCATCCATTCATCTCAGAGGATTTAAGAGGCGATGAGGATATAGTCTTTATTTACCATGTAATGAAAACTGCCCATATGGATATATTGGCTTTCTTCAATCAAACAAACACAGTCCATCCAAGAAGAGATTGTGTAATGCGAAGTGGCAAAAATAATGGAAAATTGTTAATCATCCCATTTTACCAAGATACCATTCCGGTATTGATGAAGTTCATTCGGAAGCCACAACTTAACTTTTGGAACAAAATTAGACTTGTTAAAATTCTGATGTAAACATAATTGAAACTTGTAATTTACAATCATGATGTGCTATGTGGAAGGTTTCGAAAATTATCAAGAAGATTATTTTAATATTAAGTACTCGCAATTTCTTATGCAACTGACGTTAATGTAACAAAAGTGTTTATTTCACAGCTCCGAGACCGTTGTATACTTTAAATGAGGAATTGAAAATGACTTTCCGACATAAAATGTATAAGTACGTGGTTTGAAATAGGACTCTGGTGACATAGCTTATGAAGACTGTCTCCAGTACGTGAGCAATGCTCTTCTGGAAGACTGTCCTGTTTATGTCCTGGGAAATACGAAGAAGGAAATATTTAAAAAGTCTGACTAATACAGAAATTGCAAATATTAAAGGATATCATGACTGTTCAACCATTAATTCGCTAGTAAAATGTTATTACGCTAATTGTTGTGATAAAAATATTCTGTTCGCAATGCAAAAGAGAAACTCAAAGAGAATATTTGTACCAGTATCCAACCAACATGTAAAGGTAATAATTTTGAAAATTAGTGTGTTATAGTTTCAGGCCTTTGTAAAAACGTTCAAATGGAGACATTCAATCCAGAGCAGACATACTTTACTATTACTCGAGGGTACAACATAGTGTGGTTCCAGTCTCTATACAACATATACTCCCAATTCCAGATGCATAACACAGATGAACATTGGAATTTTGCACAAAGTTTCGCAGGAAATAAATACACATAACTAGTATTGTGTTTTGAACAAGATGATTGCCCGGTTTTCAACATGCGACCCAATAGCAAACTACTCTGTTGTAGGATCTGAGTTTTAAAAATAGAAGTGAAAAAATAATCAAGGAACCAGGATTTAGACAAATTAAATGTAAGCTAAATAGAGAGTTCTATGACACTCCCACCTAGTGGACAGAAACATGTGATAACAAGCAACACACCAAACCAATGTAAGGAAGTAGCAGCATTAAAATATCGCCTTGTGGTATGTGGCAATGTGAGGTATGACAGAGTAATGTGTGTGTGTAAATTCGATTTAACAAAGCTGAAATGAGGAAAATTTTATAATGATGTTTAAATCTGCTCAATGGTACACTCCCAGCAAAGTGTGAAAAATATGTATTCTTCGAAAAAAATATATAATGGAACCAACATGCAGCATCAGCACGTCTGTTATAATGGAGAGTTTCGACTCATAACTTTATTACACCAGTGCTACTCCAGGTTACAGGAGAGTGTGGTTTTGACACAAAGATGATGGTCCACTAGAAATTCAAATGTGTAACAGAGAAGTACATTGGCGTTTCTCATTTATTAGTCCTACAGAAACATTTAAAGTGTTCGACATTTGTTATAGGCGAAGATTTTGTCCTTGATATAATTTGTGGCCTGACAGCAAGCTACATTGTAATGAAGCCTTTTCTAAATTCATAACATAATGCAAGTCATGCGAGAAAATCAAATACACCAAGCAGAAGGAATGTAGCTATTCTATACCTACAGTTTGGAAAGAGCAAAGTGACAACAAGGAAAATTATAACATACTTAGGTAACTAGGAATTAAAGTCTCCGAGTGGCATGTGGCAATGCAATGTTTTTCAAAGCAAGGACATCTAATCTGGCAGACTATATGGAGACAGTTTAATACTAAAATATCAGTCGTGGCTAGCATCTTCGACCCTATAGCCACATACAAAGTCCTGCAAATGGGTTACAGAAGAGTTTTCTTTCAGCCATATGGCGGTATTCTACAAGTTCAAGTGTGTAACAATATTGAACATTGATGCTACACTTTCGAAAACAGTCTCGGCATTCACTTTGGTGAAGGCTTAGCATACAATGATTGTGCTGTGAGTTATCTCCGCCCCGACAGTGATTTATCATCTACATTTGAAGAGCTGATGTTAGCCAGTTTTAGTGAGGAGCTAGAAGAGCAGCACGGTAATGGGGTAATTGCCTATCAACTCACCAGACCTCATAATATAACCACAATACACAGGAAGAAGATCTGTGATGGGAACATTTACAACTTTATTTTCGAGCAAAATGGTTTAGTTTTTCCTTCCATGTGCAACTTATATGCGTGTGAAGTGGTAAATTCAGAATAATGTTCTCTCATATGTGTAAGTATGCATTTATTCAAAATTGTTTGAATTCTGTGACTTATAGCATAGCATATTGACATGTAGTTTTGTTGTTTTCATTCCAGTTTAACTAACTGTAACAGTTCGAATTGTCTTGTAAACCAGTGTAGACCATATAGGCTAGAGAAAAAAAAAACTTTAAGACTGAGGGCGACCATATTGTAAGAAACTTTTGTGAGAAAGAAAAATGTTTGAAACATCTTTTTTATAATACAGATAATGTTTTACCATTTCAATATTTCGACGAATGTGATAATAATATTCATATGTTTTGTACATGATAATGGAGATTTTGGTGACTTATGTACAGGATGTGTTTCTTCAAAGTGTTATGTTCATCGAGCAATAAAATTAGCGAAATTGAAGTTTACATTCAAATACATTTAACTTGCAAAGATAGAGGAGTTTTACAAGTTAAATGTTGTATAGTGTTCCTTACTAAGTGTTCTCATTCGAGTATTGTTGTGCTTATGAGTAACATGACATTATTTCATCTGGGAAATATATGTTAGTGTGAAACAAGGCAAGTCTAATGTTGTGTTAAACTCCCCTGAATGTAAAGAATTGTATTTTCAAACAGACGTGATATAACCAGGGCTTAAGAAATGTCCTCTCCTCAAAAGTACACTTTAAGAAGGGTATTTGGATCCAATTTCATGACAATGAAACTTTGTTAACTGAAGTTGCAAATATCTTATAGCTTATGTAACATCCTTTACTTATTGTGTTCAAATATTTGTGCATTTTGAAATACCTTGTGTTAAATATTTGTGTATTACCTTGTGTTAAAATATTTGTATATCACATTGAGTTAAAATATTTGTTGCTCACCGTATACTTACTTGTGAAAAAATATTTCTGGATCACCGTATAATTACTTGTGTTAAAATATTTGTGGAACACCATATGCATACTTATGCTATACTTACATGTGTTAAATGTTTGTGGATCACCTTGTGTATTGCTAACTATTTTGTTCCTTAAAAATGTTGTATATATTTTCAACAGTTGTAAAATGTGTCATGTATTTTTTTAAACAACCTATGATCTATGCTTGTATATTAGTAAAATAATTGTTTGTTTATATTTGAAACAATATGTGTTATGAAATCTCCTATAGCTGTATAGTATTGAAATGAGTGCTTGTTGGTATTTGAAACAATCTATGTTTAAAGAAAATCCTAGATGTACAAATGAGTGAATATATATGCATTAAACATGAATGCATTTGTGTATATTTGTTGTACCTTTTTCCCTTTACAAAAATGTGTTGGGTGTCCTTAAGTAACAGAAAAAATAACTTTGATCAATAAAGTGTGAAATGTTTTCATTTGCCCAAGAAACAGAAAAAATACTCTGATTAATAATGAGTGAGAAAAATAGTGCATGGTTCTTGTGAAAAAATCTAATGAAACTAAGTGAAGTTTAGCCACAATAAATAATATAACTATGAGAGTAATCACTGAACAGCCAGTTCTTAACTAGAAAACACAAACTCCTGTCATTAATGTAAAAATATACAGAATTGCAATTTCAAGAAACATACTAAGACTCAGTCATGCCTGAATGAATAGCAGTATTAAAAATGTCATACTGTCCTTAATAAGAAGGCTCAAATGCTGTATATCAATTCTACTGGGTAATGTTAAAAGGGCTTCTACATTAAGCCCTAACAATGTAATTTAAAACAATTTCTAGCACTTTCATTTAGGTTTCAGAGTGAAACCTGCTGTCACAAATTTTATTACAAGATGTGTTCGCAAACCGAGCCCGCTGGTGATTTTCAAGAAACATTTAACAGAGAATCTCTCTATTAATACAAAAACCAACTATAAGATAAGCCCAATAAAAAATGTCTTAGGGGACGACCAAAATACATGCAAGAAATTTCAGTCATTGCATAAACTACTAAGAAGTAATCCATAAAATGCTTAACAAATTTCAATAGATTACACAATATAAAAAATATCTTGTGAAATGCTTTTATTAAAAACAGCATATCCAAAAAAAAAATACATTTTTCAATGAAACTCTGTTGTGTGACTATCACACAGAGACCAGTATTTCTGGTTGAGCTCATAGATTGTGTGTCTGCTGAAAGCAGTTTCCCAGCCCTCGCCTCTCTTCCCCGACACACCACTGTCTTCCAGGCTGTGCCAGGTGAGAGCATAGAAAAACATTTTGTAGCCCTGACACCCAGTGAAAGCAATCTCCCCATGCCACTGTCTTCCCCGCTCACATCGACCCGATCTAACTCCATTACAAAGAGCTCAAACACGCACATATTAATTTTAATAAATATTTTACAACACGAGTACATAAAAATACTTGTGTTACATCGCCAACCCCTGTGGCAAAGTTGGATTACACTATAATGTGGGGTTGTGGGTTCGAATACCAGGTAAGGCATGGATAATATAAGCTAGGTTCGAATCCTGGGTAAGGCATGGTTATTATAAGCTGTGTTCGATTCCCAGGTAACACATGGGTAATATAAGCTAGGTTCGATTGCGTGGTAATATAATTAAGTGTCCTTATAAAATATACACAGTATTAAAAGAAAAATAATACATGATAGAGTAAGGTACGCATTGCTTGTTACATAATTACAAGTAAATTAATAAAAATTGTAATTAATAGATATTTTAAAACCACACATACCGAAATAAATGATTATTAAGTTCCAGAATCGTATTGCATAGTAAAACACATACGAAAATTCTAATTAAATGTAAGTGTAATTGCTAACATCAAATAAATATGCATATTTTAAATATATCACATTAAAGTATCAACTTGATATAATTGTAAACAACAAAATTTTTAAAACATGTTAGTTTCTAAAAATCATTTAATTTTTTTTTAAAATCATTAAATTCATTAATGAAGTAATACTCACTTTACTAAAATTACATTTCATTATATTATCTGGCTATTTGCAGTATTTGTATAGGTTCCCCAGGGTGGGAGGGGAGTAGGGGATTGGCTTATATTAACAAGCCCTGGAGCACCGCCCCCCATTGTTGATCTAGCCGCCATGGGGTCCGATGGCTCTCAGCTCCTGCGCTTCACCAGAAGGACATCTCACCCCTGCCGCCCGCTGCATCCATGCCGGCCTGCCGCGACGAGGCTAGCCGGTGACAGGCCCAGCTTGGGTGAGCCTCCAGCATTGGCTAGACCAGGACGAGGGGCCAGCAGAGCACCAGGCGAGGCGAGTGACCACCTGCGACCTGCACTTTCTCTCGCTTGGGGGCTTCAGCTGCCTGATCTCACCTGCCTGAACTAACAGTGTCAGTGCAGGCCTCGCCTTAACTAGGGTTTCCTGCATCAGTTCAGGCCTCACCTGAACTGGGGTTTCCTTCATCAGTTAGCAGCTTCGCTACAAGACTTTACATAAGTAACTAGTTTTATCATTTAGGGCTTTTTAATAACAGTCACACTTATTTAACATTCAATTATCACGTAAATATTATAAATTTAGTTTTGCTTCAAACATTAAAATTAATTTTTCGGAATTTGTTATATCTTTAGAATTCCTGCTTATTTTTCTGTAAAATCATTTAAACTTTTAGTGATTTATTGCAAATGGTTTAATCTTTTAGTAATTTTTTCATATAATCATTCAACTGGTCGGAAAATGATAAAACCTGAAAAGGTTTATTTGTGTTAATTTGTGATAATTCAAGGGTGTGTGGCGATGTGGTCCCGCTCAAACACACTTCCTTCGTGAATTCTTAAATTTGAATGAAATTTGCTCAAACTTTTATATAAATTAGTTAAAACTTTTATGATTTAATTTAAAATGTTTGCAAATTGCTTACATTTCCTTTGGGACTTGCTCAATCTTTTATACAAATTAGTTAAAGATTTACCAATTTAATTAAACATTCTTACAAATTGCTTAAATTTCCTTTGGGGTCATTACAATATTTACAATTTTGGTAGTCGAAGTATTTTTACTTAGTTTGAAGCATTTTTAAAGTAGTTTTATGTATTTTCACTAGTTTTATGTATTTTTTACTAGTTTGATATATTTTTAGCAATTTTAAGTATTTCTAAGATGTTTAAGTGTGGGCTGTTGTGACTTTGGGTGTGCATTATGGAGCAAGAAAAAGAAAAGAGGAAACTATGCCAGGTAATGCAGAGGATATCTGGAGGGCACAAAGCTCTCCTATTTTCTGCTTATAATGAATTGTTTGTTTATGGATGTTTGAGTGATGGATAATTGGAGCTTTATTACTTCTAATAAATGAAATGCTTTGATGTGTGATGTGGTGGTTTGGGTATGTAATTTAATTTTAATCAGTTTTAAGAGATTTAATGGTGGGTTTTGGTTACGATTGTAAATATGAAAAATGGAACAGCTAAAAAAGGGGGAGAACTAAGCCACTTTGTGTACTACACACATGAAACTTCACTTTGGGGCAGCATCCAGTAAAACTAAAAACTATAATTACATACATGAAACAGCACTTTGGGGTGGCATCCATTGCGATGCTATGTTTGGTGTCCACTATGACACATCTGGGTGATATTTTTTTTTGCAACCACACACTTACACCTATGATGCTCCATCACACTCAAACATAACAGTTTGTAGATTCTTATATGATTTAATCCCATGCTGCAAAGAGTAATTCTTAGTTGACATAAAGGACAACAGGCAGCAGATTTGGATTTTGATTTAAATCTTCAGTGTGCCTGCAGAGAGCGACCTGGCCGCATAGTCCACTCAGCATATCAGTCACAAACCCAAGAAAAAAATAAAATATTCCTTATACCATTCTTACAACAACATTAATCCCCTATATAAACTATTACAACCCACTCCTCTGGTCAATCGGCTCCAGAACATCCCAGAGGACACATTTTTTCTGATCTGCCAATATCACCCTTATGACACAACACTTTCAACACCAATAAAAAAATATAAAAAATTGATATAAAAATGTTTTAACCAAAGTATTATTTTATTAATCTATTATTCGAACCAGTAAATTTTATTAATAGATTAAACGAATTAACAAATTTAATTTGTCGATAAATCTAATTAAATATCAACCAATCAAACAATTCATTAGTCTCATTGGCATATGCTAACTAGGCACTTAGCCCACTCTTGCAGCAAATGCAACTTATGCCACTCTTGCGCTAGTGAGCCAAAACATACTTACTCCCTCTACTACCATTTTCAGAAAACATAAATAAAACACTTTTATATGCCCCCATTTTCTTACTTTTTAATATTCAGTGTATTCGTGAGAAAAAAATTCGAGAAAATGGTCAAATATAGAATCTTTAATCTTGCCTATGCAGTTCCCTTAAGCAGCAAGAGAAAATTACAAAATACGGGAGTAGTTTAATTTGTGGTCTGTCTTTGTCCGTAATAAAACTCCACTGTTACAGATTTTAATTTGCACAGTACAGCATTTTGACGTAAACACTGTACGCTTGTGCGTAGGAGCGATGAGGCCCTAGGCGTGCATGTTAGTATCGCCCGTATCGCTCCCTCGCATCTTGAACTTGGTCACTCGGGGGTCCCACGGGGGTCAATCCCACTCTTAACATGAGGTCCGTCCCACGGACTGAGCTTATCTAAAGTGTCCGTCGAACCCACAACACTTCACGACTTCCTTTCTAGTTATAACGGTGTTCAGATTTAGTTGGTCCGATTTGCTGCTTGAGGCGCGGCTATGGTTACCAACCGATGATCGCCTCGTGAAATGTGTTATATTGCCTGTAATCAAAATATTGCATTGACTGCACCGCATTTTCGAGTTTTAGCGAACAATTGTTTCTTATATACGCATTTGCAAAGCTTCGTTTCACGTCGGAAAAAAAAAATCCCGGGAATTGAATGAAAAGGCGCAGACAGCGAAAAACTAGACGATTTCATGCAACTAAACTAGTTCATTGATAATTTTGAGCGAGCGAGCGGGCGAGGAAATGCGAAGGCATGCAATAGGTACCTGCCAGTTCAGCTTCCGTCCAAGCCACTGATGAAGACATCTTATCAGTTTCCAAAGTCGCGAGCCCGAGAAACACATTCGCTATCTCAGGACCGTGAGCTAACCACATTTTGTTCTGGAATTCCTTGTCAGTCATTTCAATAGCTGGACAATGCGTGCAGATAAAATTGTACGTACTTTAGTAAATCCGAGCGGAAATGAACTTGGAATTGGATACAGGTCAAACTGTGGAATGAGACCTGCTACGGGAAGTTTTTTTCTTGGGCGTCATTAATCCCTTCAAGCTCACATGACATTACGTGCGTTTAAGTTCTCATTTTTCCATCCTGACAACTTACAATTTCCTATGCAGAAATTTTTACTTCACTATTTCAACACATAGACCAACCCCTTCCCAAAAAGTTTATTGGATGAAGAATATCGTCCATTACCGTATTCTGCGATTTAATATTACACCGAATGCTGCCCATGGGAGTAACGCGTGGTTCATTGAGCGTAAACAAACACTTACAGAATGCAATAATAATAATTTTAACTTTAAACCAACTGAAGGGTGCTGAATCTCACACTGCATGAACAATTACCATTTAAATCAGTTACAGCCAGCCTAAAAAAGCTGGGGTTATATTAGGTAGACTATGTAATGCGATCTGAAGTCTGCTGTTAGAAAGATAAGCATTATACTTCTTCCAGAACGAGCATAAGGTAGTTAGCAGCGGCTGTTGGCAGTTGTGCACTAGTATAGGTTTACTGTGTTCACAAATTGTGCTTTAAAATTTTGCTGGGTAAATGATCGATATATGTTTGTAAACTTCTTGATTTTAATGAAGGAAGCATCAGTAATTGATATTTCATACCCGAAATCATATAACAATTCAGAAAACGTACAGCTTGTTGTAATAAAAATACTTCAAACGTTCTCATTTTCTTATTAAATCACTTAATATTCCCATTAAAATAATTTTCCGTTTGAGAAGGAATTTTTGTGTGTAGGTTATTCATTTTTTGTTTGTTTTTGTATTCTTGGTATATTTATTTTACTAAAATATTTTATAGTTTTGAAATATTTAAATTATTTTTATAGTATCATTGTATGGCTTTTGTTTGTTGTCTTTTACTTTACAAATAACATTGAATAACACCCATATTATTTGTTTGGGTTCTATGTTAAATCGTCCCATTTAATTAATCTTATGTTGGGAGGTATGTCAAGCGTTGTGATTCGCTAAACATGACTTGCGGTCCATCAGGTGGCACAATGAGATATACGTAATTAATCTAATACCGCACGGCTGCACACAGCTGGCCGCGCGAGTGTGCATTATGGAAGCATCCACAGATACCGTGCTGGTTATCTGGAACTGTGACAGCCAGCGACCCAGCGCACAGCTGTTGGGAACGGTCGGCCTGGGAGGAGATTCACTGGTGGAAACACAAGCGATACCGCATAACGGCCTACAAATATCTTATGCTGTAAGCGGAAATCAGTGACCTGAACCATAGATAGAACAGTCACTGTGAACTCACTTCTTCTGGCTAGTTTCAATTCGCAGCGCGATTGCGAGAGGAGTTTTTGTGTGCGACGAGGGCCGACGTGGTGTGATACACTACTCGCCTGTGATACACTACTCGCCTGTGATACACTACTCGCCTGTGATATACTACTCGCCTGTGATACACTACTCGCTGTGATACACTAATCTCCTGTGATACACTACTCGCCTTCCACCAACACGAACAAGGTTCAGTTCACTACGGAGTCGCCCCGATTTTCGCATGTGAGGAATGTGGCGGGTTTTCTCCGAATAATTCCTTTACCCCGCTCCTGCATTCCTTCGCTGCTCCATCTTCACCTCATTTCACCCTCCCCGGCTCTCAACTACTTCCTAGATTTATTCCATATCAAAATGTGTTTTTAAATGAAAAATTTCAATTACTTCATAACATTACCTTATCTATATGAAATGAAAAGCCTTTATTTACTTTGTTTTTTAAAATTTATTTACGACCAAGAAGACGTAAACAGCCTAAAATACTCCCAGTAAACCATGACAGGGCGGCAGGTGAGCCTGGCTTACGTGACTGTCCGCATGCTCATCAATAGTAAGTATATGTACAAGGACAGAGATAAGATCGGAGAAACTGGACTTCTAGGAGAAGCAAACATACAAGCAAGCTAAGAAGAACCCGATAACGATAGCAAAAACACAGACAGACCTGCCAGAGCCGCAACGACACAAGTAAAAAAAGACCAAGAGCACGGAAACGACGCAGAAACTACAGAATTTACCAATACTAGCTACTCAGTTCACTAATATAATACCGTAAACTTTGTACGACCCCTAGACTAAAGATGAGGTAGATCTAGGAACGTCGCCAACAATAACTCACCCATCGCCAATAGAAATGTCAGTTTCAAACTATCAGCGTGCTCTTTAGCGTGCTATCAGTGTGCTTATTAACAGTTCGTATCTTTTGCATGAAAAAAATATTGCTATTAAAGGGAGTGTATCCTAGTTTCATTAAAACTAGTTCCGAAGAAGTGCAAAACTGTTTCAAATCACGTAATTACATAAACGATTTTCTAACCTAGAATGTTTCTAACGTTTGTTTTGATACTGGCACTGTCATAGAAGCGGGCCAGTGTTGGAACGCGGAGCGTGGTTACAGCGCAGATAGCACGCGCATTCTACGACGTATTTCCTGTACCAGCGGTCCCAGATCTTTGTGATTAAAAGTCAGCGTGCTAACCGTCTGGCCATTCACTTGAATTTCAATTCATTGCATTTTATGGGCTATTTAGAATCACGCCGAGACAAAATGGAGTAGTGTGTCAATGAGAGCTGTGCAATAAGCACCTTCCGTGTTCCAAAGTTGGAATCCTTTTCTACCTACGTCACTATTAAAAAGACATGGATAAGAATTCAGATTATAATATAATAGAAAGTGCTTGAATGAGTTTGTACAATTATTCTTCTGAAGTAGTTATAAAGCAAGTAGAACATATTCAAATTTGTTCAACATGTGCGAGTTTTAAACAAGAAATTATTGATATAACTAATAAGCCTACTTTCCTCTACATGGGTACAAATGATTTTTAATGTAGTTCTTGAAACCTTATACTGTAGGTAAGCTTGACGTATCATTTAAAGTAATATCATTAGAGATGAAACCAGAAACATATGTAACATTAGTGCAAGTTACAAGTACACACGTGCCTTACCCACGATTCGAACCCAGAACTCCCTGTGACATATGCTAGCGTACATTAAATGCATTACTGAGGTCGGATTCGGAGCACCAACTTCGGATGTAATCAGACTACTGTTTTTAAAAATAGTGTTTGCAAAACGGAAATATTTACAAGGACTTCATTTCGAAAATAAGTACCTGGGTAACTTATATCACGTAAGTTTACATGGCCTACCGTAGAGCTTCTTGTGTAAACCTAGTCAACGCATTCACAACCAATGAGCACAAGCGTACCACTTGGATGGACTAGCCTTCTCGCTGCCCGTCTGAAGACCTTGCCTATACTGTAAAAAATAATGGGGAAATTACCTCACAAGTGTAAGGTAATATTCGCAAACTTATTTGGGAAACATAGTTTTCCTTACGGGTAAGGTAAAATTACCGCATTCTGAGGTAAAATGCACATACATGGCAGTGGAGAATGGGAAAATTACCTTGAGACGTGTGGATCTCTTTGTACGGTAACTATTTGATAATTATATCTTATATATTTTTAATCTAAAAATTAATTTGAATCGTTTAGTCATACAAGCTGTCCAACATGGCTCTTTATATGCAAGTTTTAATTATTGCACTCTGGATTAAAATTCACGTACATAGTACTGGAATATCCCGTAAATGGATGGGAAATTACCTTACGATGCATGCATTTCTTCAGCATTGTCTCAACAGCTAAGTGGGAAGACAGGAGAGGAAAATAAATCCTTAACACACTAATAATCACTGGTGTAGTGGGTAGCGCATCACCTATCGTGATAGAAGATCATATAAATATATTTATATATTTTTAATTAATGCTAATTTTAATTAATTTAATATTAAGATATTTGTTACCTGAGTAATATATTTTTGTGATTTATCATATTATCCGCTTGAGGAGAGTAAATATTAGTTTTTCCAATTGCAGAAAATTATTCGTTATAACATTTGGGAGCAACACAAGCACAGATCTGGCTATGGAGAAAAGAAAATAACAATATCACGTTATTGTACTATAACAATAACACAATTTTACGATATTCAAAATTATTATAATAGATGTTCTGCTTCTTATAACTGGCAAATAAGAACTAAATGTCACAAATGCCTTGCGTACTCACGTTGTTCATAAGATGTTTATTATTTTTACCAGAAAATAACTTAACTTTAATCTAATAGTTGATTTTTATATTTAGAATGTATAGTAATAATTCAGATTAAAAATAAAATCGAATTAAAATCTATTATAAATCTATATTAGGAGTGCAAATAAATTTGTTTCTTGATTAATATACAGGTTTTCCCAGACCAAATGGAACAACATCATGATGGTTATTCTTTATGCGAAATGGCACGATCAACATAATGCGACTTACAGCCTAAAATGATTATTGAGCTAGGTACGCATCCTTAATGGCAGAGGTATAGAAATGCTTTTATATACATAAATAAGAAACTACGTGACATTAAACAAAAAACATTTCTTTAGCATTAATGTAAACGAAGCTGTTGAAGGTGTGAAGTTTTGTTTCATAATATCGTCTCTCCAACATTTGTAAAATTTGGAGTGGCATTGATCTAATGTTCATAAATTTTATAATCATGCATTTTTATAGATTTTTGACATATGAATAACTATCATATTCAGAAGAACACAACAGTTTGCCTTGGTGTAAAGCTCTCAGATCCAGGTTTCTCTTAGAATTTTCCACTTTTGTCAAATGATGAGTTAAACGCCTTGCAGCAATGCAACCTGTGAGACTTAAGCTAAGCGGTTTGTATACTCGCGGGCGCAGTACTAAGTTAACTACTCCAGTTTTGACGGTACGCCCAATATGACCATTGTGAACTTGCTATCGATAAATTTATGTTGTACATGTCTGGTAGTGTGTAATGGAACAGTACACTTCGCTAGAGCTCGCAGGTATGAATTTACTGTAACTGCAACGATATACCATCAGCACGGCTGTACGCAGAGAGGTTTCCGTCATGTCATCTTGTCAAACAAATGTTCCAACAACTTCATCAGCGGTTTCGGAACATCGGTCCATTGCTGGCAAAGAAGAAAGTAAATCGTGTGTGAACAGTGGGGACACCTGCACTTGAAGATGATATTCTAGAGGCTGTGAGTAAAGAGCTTAATTAGTACAGATGCAAATTACAAATTTGTTATGACGAGTTATACGATATGTTGGTGCATCCTTCCCATTCTCAATGAAAAATGGTTCTGCCTTTCTACCTTCAAGGTGTACAATTTTTGTCCACGAATGATTACTCAAACGACGTCAGTTTTGTGTGTCCTTTTCTTGCAACAATGTGCTATAGCAGTGTCACTACAAGGGCACATCTAAACACAACATTTGACGACAATTTAATTGGCGATCACGGCCCCATCAATTGGCCTGAGCACTCACCTGACCTAAGTCTGCTTGGTTTTTTTTTTTACTGTAGGCCATTCAAAGAGTTTGGTGTACGAAAACCCCGTGGAACCACGAGAGGACCTTCTGACCCCAGCCCATGGACGTCTGCAACTTAATTCGAAAAACACCCGGCATGTTGGGAATAACCTGGCAATCCTTTCTGCGGCGTTGCCATTATGGACTGACATCTCAGTTTGCCACTTTAAACAATTATCATAACGTGTTTGGTTATATTACCACAATAACCGTACGGATAACTGTTGTAAGACTAGTATTTAAAAAAAAACATCATAATGTACTACGCCATTTGATTTATTGTTTGATTTGTTATCACTATTATATTATCGTTATTTTGCAGTTGTCACTCGGTGCATATGTGACTGAAATGGTATACAGGATACAAATGTGGACTAAACAAAAGTGAGCTGGCATGGCGTAGGTATTTCTGTATTGCGCCCGCGTGGTAAACAAACCGCTCTGTGCTTTCGTCTCATAGGTTGCAGAGCTGCAAGGCGTTATTCAGTAACTCATCAATTGCACATAAAGGAATCTCTAAGAGAACAGGTGGCCTGAGAACGTTACACACAAAGGCAACCATTTTTGTTAATCTGAAAATGATAGTCATTAATTCGACGAAAAATATAGATTAAAATCCATCATTACACATTAATAATGCCAGTCCCTATTGTATTAATATTAGAGGGACGGTATTACCAAACCAACACTCTCATATTTAACAGATTCGTTCACGTGAATGTAACGCAAAAATATGTTATTAAATATCAGGAAGGGTCTTATTTATGTTCATAAAAGTAACTCCAATCCTCTTGCATTCACTTTAGGCTATAAGTCGTATTATGGTTTGTCCCTATTTTGAGGTAAAGAAAAACCACTGTACATTTGTACCATTTGATCTGAAACCAACTGTATATTTCATGTTCTCAGTATCACTGGTCAATACCTCAATAAGGAAATTATATTTACACAAGCGCACAACTGATAAAATACTAACCTTCCACTTAACTTATATGATTCACCGTCGCAGCTGTAATTGCATACGCGCAGGTCGCGGAAGACGGTCACTCGCTAGTTTTCAAGACCAACCGTTCGTAATAAGGATACATATTGAGTTATGCTGTCCTCCAATCTCTGATTTAAACCACCTACCTTTAAGCCACCACGAAATAGATCAGCATGGATTCAATCTCGCATTAAGTAAGTAATTAACCTAAGCAGTGCTGTAGTGAAAGAGGTGGCCCAGAATGGCCGGGCTCCTCCCGAAGACAAATAAAAAGATTATATGTACAATGTCCTCACAAAAAACTGAAAAATCTGTAATGTATAAAACTTAGAGCGTGTGAAAGGCGCCCAAGCTAAGCCGTGTTTTTCAACAGTTATATCTTCATACCTCCCCAATTCTGAGTGGCTTTGCTCCCTAAAAGAGTTTTTCATCCTACATTTTTATAACTACGAGGTCTGAAAGTCGAGAAAACCCCATAAACTGACCCCAGGTACACATGCATCAGTAATTTGTGCGTACGGATAAGACCTCCCGTTCTATTTTCGTTCTAAGAAAGAAAGCCACAGCAAACATCAAAACATTAAATTATTTGATTACGAAGCCAACAAATATTTGGTTAATTCGTTATTATAATTTACAAATATTGCAACACTGATAGCTTATTTCCTATTATTAAGAAAAATACGTTGCACCGACTTTAACGACAGTAAGTAAAATACAACTATTGATTTTCTGGTTTAATTATATCTGTATATAACTATTATATTTATAATAATTGAGAAATAAGGCCTCTCCCAAACAAAAACTTGGCTATACTACGGTACCCAAGTCCTTTATCATCGTCCAAGGAAACCCTCTCTGCGCGATATAGTTCATTTTCATCGCTACCACGCTGTTACAAAAATAATCTTCAAAAGATATTACAGTAATTGAACTTGTTAATCTTCTTGAAACAGTATCTCAAAGATAAGTAAACAACTCAGGGAAAACCACAAACCATGTTTTAAGCACGTGCACCGGCATATTGCATGATAATGAAAGCAAGCTTCTTCAATGTGACTCAGAAAATCGAGCAGGATAGGGCGTAATTCAATTTTTTTTTTCCATAGCAGGATACTTCAACTTTGAAGAGCTTTACAGGAGTACTGACCTCTTGGTATTGAATAAGCGGCGGTTTTATTACCAAATAATTAATCAAATTGACGGGACTTCTCCTAATAGTTATAAACATCACACCCATGGCACTATACAAGAAGAGAAAATTCATGCAGCCCATACACAAATAAAAGAAGGGTGTAAGAAATGTGTAATTACCCTACTTAATTTACACAGTGAGGCAACGATTTTGATTCAAATATTTTATAAAACATTTTGACAGAAAATGCTAGTTACAAATGTGCGTTTGTAGATTATAGGTAACACAAATTAAAAATATTATTTTATTTCACAGTGCGATTTATCACAGGCTACGCATATTACAATCAAGATAAAATTAAATGCACTGTCACGCTGCAGTTTCGTGCAGATAGGTAAATTTTTGTGTTTCCTAATTGAACAATGCAAAGAAAGGTTGCTTCTTTCTTCTAAAGACTTTGTAACAAATATTTCAAAGCGTTAGCGCTGTTCTAATCTATTTATAATAAACCTTTAAAAATAATACTGGTCCATATTTTCGTACATATAAGTTAATATATTTGCATTCATTAAGTAATCTTTATATGAAATTACCGAACGTATCATCATGTATTATTTCCTTAATTAAAACAATCATAAATTACACATATACGTAAAATTTGCAAAATAATGAAATATATAATTTTCTAAAACTTCGTCACACGCTGACGAATAGTTATAGTATATTATCTCGGTGTTGTAAATCTTGTGCATACCGGCTCTGTAGAAATAAACTAAAATGAAAGTAGTTCAGGAAATTATAATGGTTCAGTTAACCATGAACACAAATAAAACTTATTTAGAGAGTTTGGAACAAGATATCAGTCATGAGCTTAAAAGACGTTGGCATACATTTCTTAGGTTTTCGTCTGTGCTGGTTTACTGCCGAAACATTGCCGTATTTTGTTCTTTCAACTCGTGAGAATCTACCCCCTTATTCGTCGTGGCCTTATGTGGCGTCGTGGAAATTGCTTTCCTGCAGTCACCGCGTACAGCATGTGAAGAGGAAGTAAACGCGGAGCATAATTAAACTGAGCACGCTGCAGCTTATGAAAAATGCAAAATTTAAAGGAGATATGTGAAGTTTTTCCTTTAGATCCAACTTGCTCTGAAACAACTTGTTCTGAAGGAAATTAAGTTATAACAATATCCTTTTACACTGACCGAACAAAATCTGCGATACATATTAAAGTGAGCAAGTACTCCAATAATTTGTCAGCGAGGATTTATAACTCAGTTTCAAAACTACACAACGCCACAATATACTCACCATTAATGTATTTTCAGGCTCCAAACGTCAACCAGTCCTTGTAAATTTCTCAAAAATCAGTATCATTAAACAACAAACAATATCGCGTAACTATGTAGCTAGTACAATACCGTGACTGCAATGAACTTTATGTTATATTAAACCAAGTCACATAATGAAATGACCTATAGTTAAATACTGAGCATCTACGTTTATTATTTGCTCAAACAGCATGGTAATCGGGAAACAGTAATTGCACATCTAACATGCACGCCATGTTTGAATGTAGATTTATTATAATTTTATTATTCGTATCATGTTTCACGTATGAATTTGCATACTGTTCTATTTTCCGCTTTGTCAGGCATGTCGTAGCACTATTTTCAAACACTCCCAGGCACAGAGCAGAGAAGAACTACGGAGGTACGCGACCACCGAAGCCAAGTAAAGCCTTGTTCGTAGTAATCTCTAACAAATAGGTGCCAAACGATTTCAAATTAATCGCTACAACTAAGCACTTATAAACATTATTTCTGCAGTGAAAATTTATTGTGCATATTAAATTACTTAATTATATGCGACTATATCTGAAGCTACAGAAATGGAATCAAGAGTACTAAAATATCATGAAACTGTTTCTAATTTTGGGAAGAGAACTCGTGCAATTTAATGTTTTCAAAATCGATGATTTGTACAGGAGCAAATGGTGTCTGGTGCACTTCCGTCAAACTACCATTAGACGTCTGCAAAGGAAAATTATCACAAATCTTTAACACAAAGTTATTAAAATTTTTTTAACTATTATGTCAAAAAATTTTCACTCCACAACGGTAAATCACTAGATAAAATATTAAATCAAATAATTGAGCAAACTTTGGAATATCGCTTTGAATATACATATATTCATACCGACACATACATTACTACTCACAAGGATGTGCACTCCGGAAATGTCCTCTTAAATAAAACCGCAACGAAATTCGTAAGTGTAAGTGCTGCCACGCTCGTTCAGCGATTGTAAATGAATAACGTCGCGCTGGAGCATGAAGATTAGATTGATTTAAAATAGCGCTTGTGTTGCACCAGTCGTAACGGAGTCATATATTTGCATACACATTAGCACAAGAACTCATCCGCCATTCCCTGCTCAAAGCCAAATATGAAGCAGGTTTTACCCACGCCGTAAAAGAAACTGTTTGTCACGTGGTCAAGAGTGAAGAACGTGTTTGTGTATATCTTATTTTTCAAACGACGGACACTTTTAATGGATAAAATACTTTAATAAATTTTGTTTACATCTAATTACATTAATAGCTCGTTAGAGTAGGTATAAAGAAATCTCAAAACATATATAAATAAACAATGTTCTAACCTCAAATCATATCCACGTTTACTCTAAATTCGAATCAGTGTAAAACCAATGTTCACAGTGAAATTTAACTACTCGAATCAGCGAAAACGGCTCCACTTAGAATCGGTGGAAGATCACTGGTTGTAACAATGAAACAACTTCACTGATTGAAAGTCACAGTCAACTGCATGTGGCGAATTAGATATTGTTACCATTGAATTTAGCCAAATATTTGCGATAAATATACATATTTCCGATAGTCACTGTTCATATTGTTGAATATAATGTATTTCTAAAAAGTATAAAAAATAAAAACTTGCGATTTCCAGGACCCGACCCCACTGTGTCTTGCTCAGACCATTGCTATGCTAAATTATATTCGTGTAATTTAATTTTGGGGAGAGAACCCATAAAATTTAATGTTTTCAAAATTGGCTATATAATTGAGCTAAGAAGCCAACAATGAGCGTGAGAGAAAAAAATATAGGTATTATATTTGCCTATCGAGATATACAGATGTAAATTGTTTTTCCTTTCTTTTCGTTTTTAATTTAATTGCTTGTTAAAACTAACAGTACGTATTAATTAACTCACCTCACAACTTTGAATGTGGTTTAACCTTCAAACCAAGCGATATAATAATTACGGGGAACGAAATGAATACTGAATGTTCGTGTTGCCACGTTAAATGGTATTTTAAAAATGAAACTCATGTTTAAAACATTTTATATTTGAGAGTTTTTATTAGTTTATGCGTTATTATTTCATTTTATACACCTTGTTTAACTGAACAATCAGACAAAAAACGAAACACTAATAACAGGGAATGAAACGGTTGATAAATCAGTGGAAAAATGTCACGGAATCTATAAGTGAAGGGAAACCGGCATATTTTTACTTGAACCACTGCTGCCGCCCTGCTTCTAGTACCAGTAACGAACACTCGGCTGTGGCGTCATGCCTGATAGTTCTATGACCGTTCAGGTCGGTTCACCTAGATGCTTTCTTGCCCCACCCGCATCCCTACACGCTCACGTCACATGCTTAGAGAAGGGAGTGGCCAGTGCGATTTGCGTAGCCTCAGTCCGTGTTCATTCGTGTGTCTGCCTTCATTCCTGTTACTGCATTTGTCTCTCGTCGTTCTGCACTCGTTCATCACGAGCTGTGTGTTACTTCAGCCTGTACGACACATATCATTTTGTCGGCCGGCAAAGCTACCCTTTTGACGACGATCCTCAGCTAGCTCGTTCGTCAACACATGACGAGGTTGAGTCATGATTTTCTTCAGGGGGCAGCACACGAACAGCACACGAATCTACTACCAACTAAATTGTGGGTGTAGTTAATTTCAATTTTAAATATATTTGATTTGTGTAAGTGCGGCGCGACGATGTGGGGAGACAAATGGTTGAGTGGAGGAGTGTACTCGTATATTTTGCATAATTGTGGGCTTTTATTTTAGTTAGCTTTCTAAGAGTTGCTGCGTATGTTCAGAGTAGTGGGCTTGGCAGTATTTTTAGTGTGTTTCATTTAGCTGCGTTTGGTACACCTTGCATACAGTTGCCTTCTTCAAGCGGGCAGATGGATGGTAGAGAGTACTTGCCCTAATAGTGGCCACATCGGAACTCTAAGCCACAGCAGTACATCAGCTAATGTACTAGGGATATTGTATAGGGAAAACCAAAATCGTTTACTTGAATATGCGCTATGCTCACAATTACCACTATAAAGACTTCCTTTATATGCCTCGCCATCGTGAATTCCACTGTCCATGGTAC
>CM056994.1:202254990-202302868 GCA_029891345.1 Dryococelus australis
GGAATTGGGATTTGACGGTCATCGGCACCTGGCGTAGGAGCGCAGGAGCCTCCCGGCCGCCATGTTTTTACGTCACCGTCCGCCACCTTGGATTTCATTGACCACAACCATGACCTTCGACTCGTGACCTTGACTTTGACCGTAGTGACCTCTGACTCTGGCTTCATGCGAGTGGCAGGACGAACGATAGAATTATATTGGCTTACAAGTTTCGGGGGTAGTGTTAACCAATTGTAGTTTCCATTCGCTTTGAAATGTCTCCACAGTTTAGCTTTTCAAGTCCAGTGACAACGCTCGATGATGTTAGCCTTGAGCCCAGAGAATGTAGAATAGTGATTGATGTTATGTTTCTTCATCAGTACATGGAAAATATCGTTAAATCCTTCTTTACCGTCGTTGGTGTGGAGATTTTTCGATACGCGCCCTTCGCTGAATACGCTTTCCACAGCCTTCGCCATGTCGCGTGCGTTCTTCAATTTGAGCGGTCTGGTCAAGGCAAATTTGCTTTAGCTGCCGATCATGGTCAAAATGTAGTGGTGGCCTTTATTCGCACTAGCAAAGTCTTTCATTTCGATCAGGTCAGACTGGAAAGTATCGTCCAACTCTTTCATGTCGCATTTTTTTCGCGGGTAATTTATCCTAGCATATTTGTGCAGCTCGTCGGCAACTGCATACTTACTCATATAGAAACATAGCCCGCCTCTGAGAGTTCTTCGATCGTGAAAATTACTATTATGGTGTGCGAGCAGTTTCCTGCTGACTATGAAGCGACCAAATGTCTCAGCCTATCTACCAACTCGTTCGGATCATTCCAATACTGGTAGTCTTTTTTCCTCCGCTGTCAAATTTCGGTCAATCTCGATCCGTCAATTTCACATTTCTTGGAAAACAGTCCGGCTATAATGGTAAATATTTCGTTTCACATCCTTAAATCGCCGCGTTGAGGGGATATTCTCGGCATAATGAGCAAAAGCTGAACTGTAGCAGGCGACGATACTTGCGCAAATCAGATTCGGAGTAGTGTCCAGGATGCCTACGAAACAAAAGTTCACTCAACCCCTGCATGATTGTCACCTTGCGCTTGCCGATCTGCAGTACATCGCTGAGTTAAAACAAAACTTCCTTGTTTCCGAGGAACCATTTTCCACCACTTTTCTGTAAAAGAATAAGCCTTGTCGGCGGTACGGTGAGAGTAGGAAGCGATGTAATAAAACAGAAAAGTAACCAACTCAGGTACACGCATCTGGGTTAGTTTCCTTTCCTGTGCATGTAGTAAATCGATCAGGGACAACTCATCTTCGTCGCTAATGTTGGCACCTTGCGATACTTTCAGTTCCGGAATTATTTTCCGTCTATGCATGGAGGTTGGTTCTTCACCTTTATTTCACGTTTGATATCAACGCGAGCATTATCACTCGGTGTTTTTCTAATTTCGTCTAGCTGGGGGTAATAGATTTGAGAGCCTCCCCCTACGAGTCTCGACAGCCATTCTGTTAATTTTCGAGAGTAAGTATATGGCCCGTGCCCCCTCAATCACTCGCTGAAGCTTGATCACCTCTTAGGCTCAGTTATCCATTGCTAACTGAGTGGAAAAGACTTTTCTTTTATGTATATGTATATATGTATGTATATTCATGTCTATATATAATGTGTGTGTATTTTTTAATGTGTATGTAAATAATAACTTTGTTCGAAGTCCATCATTCACAATTTTTTTTCCCTGAAACTGCTTTGTCAAGGTGCCACACACACATAGTCAACATATTCTGGCTATGCTTCGCAATAACTGTTTTCGTAGCCAGGTTGGACACTAAAGAATTATTTAGCTCCTTCAATTATTCTCGTCACTGTGCGTTCGATACGTTGATAGTCTATTATCCGCGCCTCCGC
The DNA here is from genome assembly GCA_029891345.1 of Dryococelus australis. Classification (NCBI taxonomy): domain Eukaryota; kingdom Metazoa; phylum Arthropoda; class Insecta; order Phasmatodea; family Phasmatidae; genus Dryococelus; species Dryococelus australis. Next base: position 202,256,881 of record CM056994.1, read on the forward strand.
AACTCCTACCTGCTGGTCGACAGCTACCATATCTTCAACCACTTTGTTCAGCACACTTTCCAATTCTCGACAGATAAGAGACAAGTCTTCTCTATGTGCAGGGGCGAAGCTATTCTGGCCAAATTCGAGGTCATCGTGATGATCGATGTCGCCAAATTTGGAAATGCTTCCATGACTCAATGTTCCGTTCAGGATAAACTGATCGAACCCACGCCTGTACCTGCCATTATTTAGTGGGCAGTCCTTTACAATCGTTAAAAATCCATATTTATATTTCCAGCAAAAGGCGCACATATATTTGAATTCTGCAAATGTTATGTCCTTATTGATCTTATCGTCGTAAACGTGGCATTAATTAATGCCACGTTTACGACGATAAGATCAATAAGGACATAACATTTGCAGAATTCAAATATATGTGCGCCTTTTGCTGGAAATATAAATATGGATTTTTAACGATTGTAAAGGACTGCCCACTAAATAATGGCAGGTACAGGCGTGGGTTCGATCAGTTTATCCTGAACGGAACATTGAGTCATGGAAGCATTTCCAAATTTGGCGACATCGATCATCACGATGACCTCGAATTTGGCCAGAATAGCTTCGCCCCTGCACATAGAGAAGACTTGTCTCTTATCTGTCGAGAATTGGAAAGTGTGCTGAACAAAGTGGTTGAAGATATGGTAGCTGTCGACCAGCAGGTAGGAGTTGCGGAGGCGCGGATAATAGACTATCAACGTATCGAACGCACAGTGACGAGAATAATTGAAGGAGCTAAATAATTCTTTAGTGTCCAACCTGGCTACGAAAACAGTTATTGCGAAGCATAGCCAGAATATGTTGACTATGTGTGTGTGGCACCTTGACAAAGCAGTTTCAGGGAAAAAAAATTGTGAATGATGGACTTCGAACAAAGTTATTATTTACATACACATTAAAAAATACACACACATTATATATAGACATGAATATACATACATATATACATATACATAAAAGAAAAGTCTTTTCCACTCAGTTAGCAATGGATAACTGAGCCTAAGAGGTGATCAAGCTTCAGCGAGTGATCGAGGGGGCACGGGCCATATACTTACTCTCGAAAATTAACAGAATGGCTGTCGAGACTCGTAGGGGGAGGCTCTCAAATCTATTACCCCCAGCTAGACGAAATTAGAAAAACACCGAGTGATAATGCTCGCGTTGATATCAAACGTGAAATAAAGGTGAAGAACCAACCTCCATGCATAGACGGAAAATAATTCCGGAACTGAAAGTATCGCAAGGTGCCAACATTAGCGACGAAGATGAGTTGTCCCTGATCGATTTACTACATGCACAGGAAAGGAAACTAACCCAGATGCGTGTACCTGAGTTGGTTACTTTTCTGTTTTATTACATCGCTTCCTACTCTCACCGTACCGCCGACAAGGCTTATTCTTTTACAGAAAAGTGGTGGAAAATGGTTCCTCGGAAACAAGGAAGTTTTGTTTTAACTCAGCGATGTACTGCAGATCGGCAAGCGCAAGGTGACAATCATGCAGGGGTTGAGTGAACTTTTGTTTCGTAGGCATCCTGGACACTACTCCGAATCTGATTTGCGCAAGTATCGTCGCCTGCTACAGTTCAGCTGTGCTCATTATGCCGAGAATATCCCCTCAACGCGGCGATTTAAGGATGTGAAACGAAATATTTACCATTATAGCCGGACTGTTTTCCAAGAAATGTGAAATTGACGGATCGAGATTGACCGAAATTTGACAGCGGAGGAAAAAAGACTACCAGTATTGGAATGATCCGAACGAGTTGGTAGATAGGCTGAGACATTTGGTCGCTTCATAGTCAGCAGGAAACTGCTCGCACACCATAATAGTAATTTTCACGATCGAAGAACTCTCAGAGGCGGGCTATGTTTCTATATGAGTAAGTATGCAGTTGCCGACGAGCTGCACAAATATGCTAGGATAAATTACCCGCGAAAAAAATGCGACATGAAAGAGTTGGACGATACTTTCCAGTCTGACCTGATCGAAATGAAAGACTTTGCTAGTGCGAATAAAGGCCACCACTACATTTTGACCATGATCGGCAGCTAAAGCAAATTTGCCTTGACCAGACCGCTCAAATTGAAGAACGCACGCGACATGGCGAAGGCTGTGGAAAGCGTATTCAGCGAAGGGCGCGTATCGAAAAATCTCCACACCAACGACGGTAAAGAAGGATTTAACGATATTTTCCATGTACTGATGAAGAAACATAACATCAATCACTATTCTACATTCTCTGGGCTCAAGGCTAACATCATCGAGCGTTGTCACTGGACTTGAAAAGCTAAACTGTGGAGACATTTCAAAGCGAATGGAAACTACAATTGGTTAACACTACCCCCGAAACTTGTAAGCCAATATAATTCTATCGTTCGTCCTGCCACTCGCATGAAGCCAGAGTCAGAGGTCACTACGGTCAAAGTCAAGGTCACGAGTCGAAGGTCATGGTTGTGGTCAATGAAATCCAAGGTGGCGGACGGTGACGTAAAAACATGGCGGCCGGGAGGCTCCTGCGCTCCTACGCCAGGTGCCGATGACAGTCAAATCCCAATTCCATAATACTTACATTATAATAACAGGAAACCTGTATGTGTCAATAATCCTCTTTGAATTAAACCTAGAACCTATATTATACTACTGAAAAACCAAACAGCCTAAAAAATATTTTTTCTGTTTTATATATATATATATTAAAGTGTTTTATGGAATTTGATAATGCATTATTTTCATCCTACTCGTTTATTAACAGCACGATTTTGGAGATCAGCCTCAATGGTAATAAAGTCTATGAGTTGCAGATGATTGTGAATAAAATTTTAGTAGGGAATTTTGTATTGTTATACATGTGGCAAAAAAAATATATGTATAGAGTTCTTTACATAATCACAGTTAATTACAATTCATATATAATTAATTAGAATTTATTCTCCCTACTAAAGCCATAAAAATAAACGAAACAACTGTACAGTTCAAATGCTACCAAGTCAAATCTGGCCATGCGTATCTATACTTAATTCCATTCATGGCACTTGTTAGGAGGTCCCTTATATTATAAAAGAATATTAATTTGGTAAACAATAGTGTGGGGATAAAAAATAAAACTCAATATTAAATAATATTTGAGTGTACGCTGCCTTCACTATTAAGGAATATTCCGGAGCATCGAATAGTTGTGCTAGTGTATCTAAGCCCACCACATTATGTCTTTCAGAGTCCTTTATGTAACTATATATTGTTTAGAACAGGAAATATATATATCAGGTAAACCTTATTATTCGTCAGTCATTACATGCTTAAAACATAACTACATTTTCAGTTAGTTCAAAAGTTCAATTAAATCAATATGGCAGTTATTCTTAATACCATTTCTTTATTAACAAATGGAATAACATTTTCAGTTTGAGTAACATCAGATTAAACATGGTACCTATTTTCTCGTTTACCACAAAACATTTTTTAAGACTAGTTAAAAAGGCGCTGGGGATACATGACAACATTGAAATTCAAAGGGGCTACGTTTAACATCAGCCATAGATATTTTAATTGTATATGATTACAGAGTACTTGCTTATGTGGTCACTTTCTTTAATATCATTTCCAAATTACGTATTACTATATGAGTTGACAGTATAATGTTGTGATATTTTAATAGTTTATTAAAATAGAGATCATGTGTATGTATTTTTCATTTGTTTCTAGACGGTATTCATTATTAATATTTGGCATTTTTCATTTATTTGCTAGATGGGGTCATCATTAAAAGTTTATTAAACAAAAATACTAAATAACACTATCCTGGTTGTTTCTGGTCTCGCCATTGCCAATTAGCGGAGATATGTACAACCGTCAGACGACAGCCAATCGGAGGACAGGAGACAACAGAAGTAAGGCAGAATTAAAATATAACTAATTTTTTCCTGACAGAATTTTTCTCACCACCTCCAACGATGGAAGTGTGTACAACAAAAGAAGTTTTAATGATATAATAAGGAATAACGTATGTGAATATTAATGAAATAATTGAGACAAGATGTCTAATGATTAATTTTAATTAATTGAAAAGAAAGAAGATAAATTTGATTATATTTGAGAAGATTAATAATTTGTCGAATGTGCGAAGAAGAAAACGAGTTTAGTAGAAATTATTTAAATTTAAGAATTGTGACATTGTGGTTTTAAATGAAATGTTATAAATGGCGGGCAACGTGATAATTGTACGTCTTGATTAGTGTGAAACTAGCACTTTGCCCGGGTACACATTTGTAGCCTCCTTGGGATCACTATTCACTGAGACACTGTGGCCCCTCTTGAGATCACTCTATCCACTGAGCTTCTGTGGCCCCACATTTTATATTCATAGAGAAAGGATTATAACAATTGGCCCTGCCTTTTTGGTACAGCATGTTTAGAAAGTATTTTTCTTTTTACAAATTTCAAAATTTCTCAGCTACTATAAATATTACGGCATTATTTATGCGCGTAAACCTTCCCCGATAAATGCAGATCATAACAGTGAACACCGCATCCAAATCCGTTCAATGGTTTTCGAGATTAGCGCAGTCAAAGACAAACACGTGTCAGAAACTTCATTTTACACTTCGCATGGATGTAACAAGTTGAATTTTTTCCGTGCGCCCCCCCCCCCCCTCCTGCTTTTCTAAGACAATTGGGTGAGTCATGGAGTTTGCTGTGCTGTCTGTTATCTGCGCCACCGCTGATTTGTATCATTGCCGAAGCTCAGAGCGGGGGTGATACGATCCCTTGTGAGGGACCTTGTCCATCCAGACGGTTTTCATCTATTGTAAGGCGATCAGGAAACCCAATGGTTCCAATGATGCTTAATTTTACCTACCTTTGACCTGCCTGTACGGTACAAAGGGCAGTGGTCAAGTTAAATAAATGATTCTGCATGGACTTTAGAAAATTATGTCTTTTGGGCTACCGTGAATCCCCGTGAAGGAACTAACGACTGTTTGGAAAGAAAAACGGAGTTGAAAGCTAAATAATTTAAATAAAACGATTCAATGTTGCATTCCCATGACTTGAGTGGCAAAGGTTCTGTTTTCTGACACCAGTTGGAGAACAGGTACAAGTTTTCCGCACTCTCCCCTTTTCGTACCCTTGTTCACTGCACTGCGCGTCTACGATCCTGGCAGACACTCTGGCACCATTCTTCGACGCTGCTGCTATTTAGCGGAAGATATCTGAACTACTAGCAGCTAAATTCAGACATCGGTGTCGCACTCCCAAACTGGCACTCCACCTTAAAAGTTCCATGTTATACTTGTTATTTCGGGGAATCAAATGCCACTGTAACAATTAAATGTTTTATTTAGTGCAATTTTGTTTGAATTATAAATTAAATTGTTATTTTAAACTTCCCAAAAATACCGGTTAACTCGATTTTCGCAATTTAAGCATTTATTGTATTCAGTGTATCTAAACAAAAATAAAACAGTTTTATAACTTAATGTAAATATCAGATTTTAAAATATGACAAATCAGGATATTGATTCTTCAGATGCGATGTAAGAAGGTACAGAATATTAGGGAGTCCACCATCATGAAAATTTGTTCTAACAATACATGCTTTTGAAAACAGTGTAAGTTTGTTGTCAAACACAGGTTATTGACATGTACTAAATTTTGTAGTAATTGATTTTTGGAACAATTCTTAATATTACATAATACACAGACGCCGCTATCCTGCAATGTGGAAGAAGACACATATTAGTACAGAAAAACTTACTACTGATATTAGTCATGTCTGCATACAAAATTCATTTTTAAAATGTTGTTTTTGGTTTATGATGATTTTTACAGAATGTGTAAATACCAGAAAAAAAAAAAAGTTATTTAAAATATTTTATTATCTGCTGCCACCAATGTCACAAATTTAAATTCGGAGGGAAATCGTAGGTGGCTTATAAACTAAGCGTAAGGCATTTTCTACAATGACACGCACGCAGATACGGATCACGGAAGCGGACGCGTGACACAGTCTACAATAAGACGCATACAGACGCGGATAACGTACATATACACGTAAGAAATCTGGATATAGCTAACTCTTGCGTGTCCGTGAATCTGTGTAGCCAATAGGAATCGAGTATTTGGTTTGTTGATATTAGTTTACGTGGCCATTGCGATATACACAGCAACAATGGCTTCGATTTGCAATGTTTCAATAAATGTGTTCACATGGTTAGGCAGTAGTAACTGCGCATATTTAAACACTGTTAAAATATACTTAATAAGATGCGTATATTATTAAACCTGTACAACGAATTTGTAATAGCCGAGCATTTTTTTTTTATTTCGTAAGTTGTAAGACTGTACGTTTCTTCGTATTTTAGAATGGTTAAAATTCATCCCGAGTCGTCGGCTTGTTCAGTTTGCATTTCCACGTCCGTTTTCTTCGTACTAGTGCATTGTATAACGGACTAAATAACGGTTATACATACAATGTCACTAATAGCCACGCTACCGTGAGAGCACTTCGAGGTCCGCAGACAAAGTGAAACGATGGGTGACTTCAGTCATCCACTAATGGCCAACGCTGAAAATATAAAGAATATCAAACTGTCTCTCTGAAAGTGGGAACCCAAAGCCACACTACATTGTCCAAATAACACAACTCTTACTAGTTCTGCTAGTAGAAATCCAATCTTCACTGACACTAATCGAGGAAGCTGGTCTATTCGTAGGTACCGTCACACGAACCAAAATATGTCATCCGTCACGTACGACAGACACAGCCTTGCAGCAATAACTGGGATCTTCAATAACAACGTTATGTAGGTTAGAACGCAGGACAAATTAAAGCTAAGACAAATGGCAGGTAATCAAGGGAGTAATCAACGGAGCTAAAATGTAAGTTCTCAGTAAAATGAATATTACCGAACATTGAAATAACCACCAAATATGTATGTCGTCAGGTAAATAGAGCTTTACATAGCAACAGCTTGTGCGTACAAGTCGAACAATATATAGGCTTTTTGCGGCAAACTAAGCAATTTTGAAATTAACCTTTGAAAAATGTCACTGAGCTTACCAGCGTGTATTTTAAATGGCACACAGACTGACTCGTGCCCAATAAAGATGGTAACGACGAAGGAGGAATAAGTTTTATGTCTTAACTTAGAATTAAAAGTGTCATGTAAACATCTGTGAATATTGAAATTATTCTTTGGCTTTTAGTTTTTTCATGGACGTAAGTATATAATAAACCAATTTGTGATATTTTTTTTTCGTAGTATTTTCACAGTTCAACTTGAATGACGCATAAATCAAGAGATCAGGTCCATAGCAGTGTTAATGTTACATACAGCGGAAGAATACACAATGCACATACAAGTACATACTAGCAGGGCTTTCGAAAGAGCTCAGTTTACCATGAACAGCCTTTACATGGCAAAAGTTAAAGTTACATATAAAATTGTTCATACGTTTATCAGGTAAACATATATTGAAAAAAAAATTTGATGAATTTGGAGTTGAAATGGAGGCGCGCTGTTCGACAAAAATCTAGTAGTGGAATAATGCTTGCATAGAAGAATTATGCCGGCATATTAAGTGAGTGGAAGAGATTTAGCGGCTCTTAGAAACGAGGTCTTCAGAACCAATGTACGGGGTAGATTGAAACAGTGTGGGAATGCGAGAGAGGAGGAAAAGCGAGACCCCCGAGAAAACCTGCCAAACCAGCGGCACCATCTGGCACGACTCCCAAGTGCAAACATCCGGGAGTTACCCCGCCGGGAATCGAACCTGGTTTGCTTTGGTGGGAGGCGAGCTCTCTAGCCGCTAAAGTGAGTTAGCTGAGGGAAGGACGAGCTTAATGTAGAGGATAAACTGAGTTAGCTGATGTGAAGGACGAGCTTAGTGTAGAGGATAAACTGGACAAAAAAGTGAAATGATTAAGAAAAAATGATGAAATTATTGTAGTGATTATTCAAAATAAGTAAAACACAATTGTTCCCCAAACACATTAGAATTTAGCCACCACTTCAAAATTTTAATGCAACTACCTAAACTCATAACAAAAACGATATATGAGAGCTTAAAAAATAAACGGGAAAAAATAATAATTGATGATAATTTTGAATCTCGGAAAATCAAGGGAAGTTGAGGAGGAACAGGAGATGCAATCTTGACACTGAAGAAGCTGTCTCAGAATTGAACGAGTTTCAATGGTATGAATAAATTACATTACAGTAACCCTAAATTAGGTTATTCACTTCTCTAATTACGAAATATGTGAAGAACACATATTATGTGACTATAAATATTAGATTTATATAAAACTGAGAATTATTCGCACGCATACCGTCGCTCAGTTGCCTGCGATTGCGTTTGAATTTCGTCGAGTACGTTAAGTTCCACACATTTACACATTTAGAGTAGGCCTTATATTAGCGGACAAGATGATGGAATGCATTTGTTAGGGGCAAAATGAGAAAGCCTCGTGAGATATGTGCTATCGGAGCCAACTGCACATGCACAAATCTGTATTGGGATACGTGTTTAAATTTTTATTATCAGACCACATGTAATAACTAGGAAAACCTGTGTAGAATAGGTCTCACATAATTTGCTCTGCTGCAAGGCTAACTACATACCTAACTCACAATGCAGTATGCTGAAAACAATCGCAACATACAGGCAGACTTGCAGATTACCTGTATGTTTCCTCAATATCCAGGCTTAATACAACTTCAGCAAAGATATACATAGGTGACACTTCAAATACACTTTGGGAAAAACAAGGAATCTGACTATTTGTGTTTTATTTCAATCAAAGGCGTCCAATGGTGAAGTGAATTTTAATGCAAAAAAACTTTTCTCAATTTAAATAAAACTTCCAACATTATATTGTGATACCAGAATGTGAGAGAATTAGCACGCAGCAGCTAGACAAGATAATTGTGTTTACAACTCTTTGCACCTGTTAAAATAACGATTATGCAAGTAGCGTCAAAATTATTTCTGGCCAGCAATATTAAAACGGTAGATCAAATACGAGTTCTTGTTCTCAGGCACTGTGTGACAAGCTAGAAAGTATAGAAATATATGAGCAATTAAAAAGAAAAGTCTCTAACACATCACCGCTGGACCAACGGCTACTGAGAATGGCGGGGGAAAATACCCAACACTTCTGCAATATTATAGACGTTGCCACGCACTTAAGCCCTCTGACAGTTTATTATTACTCTGTCGGCTAACAACACAAAACTGAGCACGTTGGTTTGTGTCAAGCGCACTTTAATTATAATTTTCACACCATTTTAGGCGGAGCTCAGGCCTACCTGACCTGTTACCTCTAAGACCCATATAAAACCAGATGTAGACCAGAACATTCTCTCGGCACCTATTGTAAAGGTGTGGACAAGCCTTTGGATTGGCGATAGCATGAACACACCAGTGTACAAGAAAACAGCAGTAGCTCACGAAGCCGCGGGAGTTAGGAAACAAGAAGAATGTCTTTGTACACAATCGCTATATTTAAGGAGTCAGAGGGGCGGGCTTGAGGTCTTACTTCATCGCGCCGACAACGAGTAAGATGGACCAGATGATGGGATTCGAGCCACCGTAATCGCAGAGTATTCAGCCTATGGCATCACTGCAAGTAAAGCCGTTTCAGTAGGGTGCGATGATGGACTGACACTAGCTAGATACGGCTGTTAAGTAATATAAATAAATATATATAATGTAGTAGCTTGCAGATTCAGTTAAAATTCATAATACGCTCTCCTGGCGCAATATAAAGTATTGGTTTATATAATATGTTGTACGAATCTTATTGTATCAGAAATTATAGTTATATATATGACGTAAAATTTACGTAAAGTATTTTACCATCTGTCTACGTTCCCCCCAAACAGGCTTGTTCGGAAAGCCCATGAGGCTTATTGTAACATTGGCGGACGCGCTGGTTTTTTTCCTCCTTCTCGCTGCCAGCTAGGACCCTCCACATCTATCGTAACATTGGTGGTGTCTAGGGCTTATCCCCACCTCTTTTAGCAGGTAAAGCTCCGCCAATTGTTATAGAGAATTTTATATTTTGAAAAATTTTCAATATGAGGAAGAAAGGAGAAATCGTTGCGAGAAATCGGTAGAAAACCGTCTTCCACCAATTAATTTAGAAAATACCCTTCCACCCTCGCATTAGTAAATTTTTAGAAATTAATATCACTATATGCAGATAGTGAATATTTTAACAATGTACGTAAATGGAAGAGAACAGTTAACGCAATGGCGTTTAAAGCCTCTGTGTACGTCAGACGGACTAGAATGAATATTACGTGGTAGAATTTTATTAACTTAAATATCATCACGCATGATAATGTGTATTACGTAGTTACATTTATAAAGGAATATTACCAGTTCAGTTAAGTACATTAGTTATAAGTATCATAGTTCGAACGGAATTTTGAAAGCATTTTAATGGCACGTAGCAATTAAGCCAGCTATATGTTCAGTCACGAGCTACATTAACGACGCCGCAAAACGTGACAGTTTAAGGGCGTAGGAGATGAAAGGGACTAAGTTGTGGAGTCCAAAATATATATTTACACAGTATGTGTGGTAAATCACGAGATTACTGCAGAATATCGGACCTCCTTGGATAAGAACTTGATAGCGGAACAGCGCCTGTGTCCCGAAAAATGTTTAAAGCATGTTTAATTGTAAATAGGGATAACAGTTTGAAATAAGTTAGCAGAGTGATATTTTGTAAATATGTAATTTTAAGCAAAACGAGATTATTATAAGTAATTATATATCACAGTAATAAATGCTTATCATTAGTATTATGAATGAAAGAAGTAAACTTCCGCTCACACACATAAAGTCATTATTAAAAGTAACGGAAAGCAAATTAGAATAAGAAATTCCAAAAATTGAAATACACTAAGAATTAAAGAAGCATGGAGAAATATTGCAAAATGTATAAATTAGAGACAAAAACACGATAATTGCGTGGGTAAGCAAATTAGCAATTAAAAGTAGGAATTTTATTTAGTAAATCTGCATGCTTAGTAAAGTGAAATATGGCTACAAAAGGATGTCAGCGGGGAAGAAGAGGAAGACGGAGTCTCCCCCTGAGAGCGACGACGACTGCTTAAGTCTCGACACCGACTACAGGTGGAGCTTTAAGTACACGCCTCAGTGAGTACTGCCAATACTTGACAGCCTATTTGTATCTTCTCATACGTGTGGTAGCACTATATGCAGGTATAATTGGCATTATGCATTTACACGCACGAAAGCAGGTTTGTAATCTATCCGTGGTTTATTTTTGCTGGTAACACCCAGCAAGAAATACCTAGTTCTCTTGCCAAATATTATTAAAGTGAGTACGCACAAATGTGTAGTTTGTTGCCCTTTTGGTGAAAATTTATAGACTTTGTTAAGCTTTGTTTGCATGATGCGGAGGGATATCTTGGACGTAGTACTTCAGCAGGGCTTCAGATATGTCGTAAGTAACCGCAAATAGACTATAGTCTATACAACATAAAATGGTAAGGTCTGAGTACTCCACGATGTCTTGGGTTAGCACGTCTCACTTGGGCAACGTGATAATTTTGGACTAATATCAGGGTATTATACAAGTTCTTCTAGCGAACCGGTATTCGTTACGCACTAATATTTTCATAAACTCTGCTTCAATTTATTCATAAACTTTAAGTAGATTCTACTTTTATTGCATGCTGAGAGTTGCACTGGCATTCATTTACTTAAAAAGCATTTTAATGATTAGGCCTACTGTGAATTTATTAAATCATTAAAACTTAAAACCTGAATTATTAATTTTTCTGCAATATCATTTATAAAATACTATGTGGTTGTGACTTTTTTCTTTTACATTTTATTCACTGGGCCTAATATCTTAAATTAATTACATGCGTGCCAGTGAATATATTAAACTTGGTAACAACATTGCAGTGCCCAGTTTATACGCGTATATTCAATTTCATAATTCAGTTCAAATTGCACAGAAAACAAATTGAACAAATCTTTCGTGGTTACATTTCATATCATAATTGTAAACAGCATTACATATAATCAATAATATTTTGGCCAACATGCTGTTTAGCTGCACATTGAACATCCGTGTCGTGAATCTTATAGCCTTTAAAATAATACAATAAGTTTGTTGTTTTCTCAAGTGACTGTTGTTCACGTTGTTATTATTATAACCAAATTTAAAGATCAAGGTTTGGAATATTGGCTAAAAGGGAATAAGAATAAACCGATCCCTATGTACATTTTTAATTTTTCTTTCATTTGAAAATATTTAAATTGATAAGCGTGTTATAACCATCTGCAGTTTCTACGCATTGTCTAGGTGATGCGATTGGCTTACAGCTACAGTTGATCTAGTGGAAATATGAATGTTTTATAGATGCACTCTAAATCTGAAATAGTGTAAACGGAGTCAAATCCACGAAAACCAAAAAACCGATGAATAAGTCTTCAAGTTAATCAGTGCCAGATAAATTATTAATGTGATGACTGTATTTCACTAAACTACATGTGATTACCACTAAATTTCGAGAATTCCAATACCATAAGTCACTAATTCCCTGTTAAGTTTCTTGATTCACAGACATAAAGAAGTTTATCAAATGCATTTTATTGAATGACATTTATCTCACTGATAACACTCACTCGAGTTTAGAGAGCGAAATTATTTTAACTGGGCAAAATTTTGGAAATTAGGTACATAATTTCTGAATTAAAATTTATTTCGTTGTTTCAATTATGTTACTGATGTATTTATTCATGTAAGTTCCAAACATCTGTAGTAAATATAGCCAGAAAAAATACATTTTAAAACTTCCTCCTAAGTATTGTATATACACATATATTTATCCACGTAAACTTTGAAGGCAATTTTAGTCGGGATACCCCCAGAAAAATGTTTAGTAAAACAGTTAATAGTTTCTACAATTCCCTAACATTTATTTTGGTGCTAACCGCTAAAGAAATTGATGTATGTTCTGGCGAATGTGATTATTTTTAATTTGTTCTACTCTTTTTTTTTGCATCGTAATTTTGTGGGGAACACATTTCCCTTCGTTCAATTTTAAATTTGTTAATTCTATATTTATTATTTATTTTTGATATCATAAGAATATTTTTTCGAAATTGTGAAAAAATTTTGGACTTAAAGCTTTTCTCCAACATGCCACTCAGCACAGTGTTTTATCATTTCATTGCCAAGTAACTTATTCGGTTTATTTCTATGTCCCTTCTGTTGTCTCAAACTGTATATCATTGGATTAATTTTGTTTTCTCTCGTTGCACCATGACTTGCCTTTTGCTTCTTTTATTTTCTATAAATCAACTCAACATATATTTGACATCAAAAACCTATATTTTTTCTTTATTTAATACAAAAATGTTCATATGCGGATTTTACCAAATGTCAGCAGTAAAGCGGGTACCAATTTAATTGTGAGATTACTCTGCACAAAGCAACAATATATTCTCGGTCGTATTTTCCTTCATGAAGTAGCGGCTTCTCCTATGCGCTGTCGCCATTTTATTTGGACTTACAAGTGAGGAAATATAAGCAATTATGTTACACTGTTGGATATACGTATTTGATGCTGCAGAAGGAAGGGAGATTTAGGAGAATTGCTTTGCGTTTTGTAGTGAGTTTCCTGGGCAGACTAAATGTGGGTTAGTAATCGTTCTCGTTTGTCCGTGGTGCCATCGTGCTGCTAGCCTAGTAGCTTATATTAGCTATAGTACTGCAATATGTATAGTTTAGTCTTATTTATATTATTTGTTTATACATATGTCAATGTAGTATAGTAATTGGATTCTGAGGTTTATTCAATCCATGCTTTATCTCAAATTTTGTTTTATACTGTTAGAATTATTTGATTTTGGTGTAAGAAAAATAGCTATTACCTGAAATTATGTATTTTTTTCTTTCTGTGTTATGATATTTAAGTACGTGTTATACTTACTTCTATGTTAATGAACTGTATTGAATCTCTGTTTTAGGTTGTCTAGGCAAGGAAATTTTATTTTTAGAAAGAGTCAGTATTTCGTTTATTGTTTCAACGACGAGGAAATAACTTGGTAGTTATGTTAACAATTTAATGTACGATGAAAACGTATGATTAAGTTTTTGATTCTAATGAATTATATATTTATAATTGTTCTCATGGCTTGTCAGAAATACTCAATTACCAATTAGTAATATACAGCGCGTTTACTATTTTCTTCGTATTGATGTCCAGCAGATAAAACAGTTTGAGGAATTCTACAGCAATTAAGAGTTAAGTGACACTGTTCAGGGCTTGTAATTTCACGGCACATATTCGTTATTATTTTGCTCGCAAAAATAACCTTATGGTATTAACCAATTAACTTTGTCTACTTAATTTAATTAACTAAAAAAATTAATATTGATACTTAACGTAAAATTTTGAATGTTAATTCAGAATATAATTTATTTAATACTTTGCTTTTTTTAAGTAGCTGTTTACCGTTGATATTAATCATACTTTGGTTTCATGTCAGTAATATATTGTCAAGGTATGGTTATTTTTAATGATAGGGTGTATAGGTTCGTCTGCTATATTCTGAGATAGTCTAGGTCGAATTTTAATATTCTGAATTTCTTCGTAACTTACGAAAATTTGAATTTCACAGATTTTTGAACAACAAACATATATTAATGTTTATGCCCGAATTCATGTAAAATTTAGCACTACACTTCTTCCCGCCCCAGCCACACTCAGAAATATGGTAGTTTACTGTCTGAATGTTTAAATTCTATAATTGATACATCATGTCTATAATAATGCGTCTTTATTCCTGAACAAAGCGTACACTACAACAAAACACGATAGTATTTTCGGTCGTCATTGTTGTGTTTTCATAAGTGCACTAAAGAGCAGTAATAATTGATTGCAAGCACGCGACGCTTGGGCAACATGAAAACAAGACTCACAAAGCAGTGCTAGTCTGCACTGCAACCAGAACACGAGGTACATGCTTGCAGGGAGCCGGCGAAGAAGTGAGTCCGGTTCAGCGACACGGCCTGGGTGAGGTATGACAATACTATACACAACGACCGATACCAGGGGCCAGCGAAGCTGAGCGATAAGGAACACGAGGACTTTATGGCCGAGATGAACCTGTACCGTGTGCTAGAAATGCAGGAATATCTTGGAATCCAGGTAAGCAAGGAGAGTCTGGTATATGTAAGCGACAGCCGAGTGGCCAAGGACCATGCATGCCGCTCCTGACAGCCGAGCGGTCAATGACAATTTAGGTAACTTGAATTTACAATTAACGGGATAAATATCTTATGCAGATCCTCTTCTGCTCTTAATGGAACAGTCCCGAATTTTCTTCTAGATGATCTGACAATAATAACCGCAGTACGGGTTGCGCCTCACCTAGTGCCACATATAACACACCTTACCTGTAATACAAGAAACAGGTTTCTAAATTGATGTCTCAAACCAACAAACTCATGTTGCCCCTGGCAACGACTCACGGCCTTCCAGATACTTGACTAGATCAAATAAATACATGAAAACGATTGAAATAAGAAACAGTTACAATAAATCAGCACACTTAATAAATTTGATAGTAAATAAAAACAATTACGGCCATAAAAATATGCGAACACCTGAAACAAATATACAACATACTAAATTAAATTTCCTTATATCTAACAAAATAACATAAGCATATAAATTAGGCAGTCTGTAAAATGCGTTATTAGTAATGTATTTGCCAGGCGTTACAATACATAATGTTGTTTAATGCATTTCCGCCATAGTAATTATTTTATATTTAGGTACTCTTCGTGAATATTAATTTATATATTTTTTATTATAATGCGATTTATATTACTGTTTGTGTAGTTTTAATCTTGTTAAAAGCCAGCTGAATGTGCGCCATGTCAGCGCTGGCCACTTGGCATGGTGGCAGTGCGAGGCAGGAAAGAGAGTCGTCCTACGGTTTTCGGCCGTGAAACTTGTGTGGCGGCACGCGAGTGCCGGCGAGCACATGGCTTAGTAGAATGTGCCACAATTTATGCTCGGGTTGTGATAAGCTCGACGTATGAAAATAGTATGTGGCAATATCAATAAGGAAAGGAAAAGTTGCTGAAAATAAGTTTGTTGCGGAAAATGTCACCGCCAGATAAAATTTTATTTTGGCACTTGTGGTTTGTTCGGCCTGCTCGAAATCTACTTTGGTGAAAAACGTTTCCGGACATCGGCGATGCCCTTATGGTTGCTGTGGGCCGTCACGTTGGAGTCACCAAGGAGCTGTTCATTTCGGATATCCAGGCAGCCAGTCTCAGTCAGCTGACTTCTACCAGCTGAGCTTGTGCGTGGAGGTGGGCTATGGAGGAGTGAACTTTTTGACATTTAGCAAAACTTCAGGTACTGAGTTGGCAATGTATTTTGCGGGGCCATATGTACCCGTTACGATTAAAGTTGCTTTAAAGAATTGTGTGAAGCCCGTTAACATTCAAGTTTACTGTAAGAAAGCATTTTAACATTGTTCCGTTCAGCTGGCTTGAAGGAAATGTCTTTTGTAACTGTGTATTTACCTAGAAAGTAAACTTCAGCTGTAATTGCAAGTTAAATATAAGAAAACATAAAAGGAACAGTGTCCACACATTAACTTTCCTTTTAATTGAGATTTTTGGCCAAAGCATAAATTGGGAGGGAGATGGTTTTGTATAAATGTAATTGCATAATGAGTAATTGCATAATAAACAATTACGAGTACCGAGAGTATATACATGTAAAGAGCGTATTTAGATGCACTGAGAATAATTACATACATAGAGTAATTACATGGTAACTACACATTAAGTACATGTCCTATCCAGACCACTGCTCAAAGGCAATTGAGCTGTCAATCGCTTATATGTTTGTATTATATGTCCGCCATCTTCGTTGGTTTCTATTCCCGCCATAGGTAAGTGAAGCATAATCAAATTTATACTGCGCTACTACCCGATTAGATTACTGTCGAGGATCATTAAACCATAAATACATTTATTCTGATGTAGTCCTTGGTTCAAATCCGGTGAGGGTAAATACGAATGTGCTGATTTAGTCCTTGGTTCGACTCCTTTGAGGGTAAGTAAATCGCAATAAAGCGATACACACACTGTAGCAGGAAATGGAAGCATAATTACAGAGGTTGTTACATTTGAGCAATTACTCTTAATTACACATCAAACCTCTGCAAGAGCCAATACAACACAACCCTAACAAGTATAGAATTGAAATAACTCCCCCACAATCACGCTGATATCGTGTCAGAATACTTTAACCAAGAATAACTTCCGATGAACTCACGAGTGCCTAGGGAAGACTCCCTGCCGCCAGGCGAGAATGTTGCATTTTCTCCGCTAGGAACGCTGTGAACATCAGGCCGCTACATGGAGGATGGAGGGAAGGGATAGGAATAACGAGGATCGAGCAAAGATCCATTACCAAGCATATTCCAAATGGGAGAGACTTGTAAGGAAAAATGCAATACTTGAAGTTGCATTTCATGAAATCCTTTCAGTTCATGAGTGCATATCTGGAGAATTTGGCAGGTAATTTTATGCCTGCACAGTTGAGAACCACCTGCTCACTGTTTCCAAATGGCAGGCAATTTGAATTGGTACAAAAAAAGGGAGTATTTCCTTATGACTGTTAGCTCGTTAGACAGTCTGATGTGTACATCACTCCCACCCAAGCATGCATTTCAAAATGTAATGAAAGGCGAAGGCATCAGCGATGAAGACTATGCTCATGCCCAATCCATGTGGAATGTATTAAATTGTCTAAATTGATTTCAGTATGCAATACATTATTTAATGTGGACACGTGTGTTGGCAGACATTTGAGAATTTCAGTACTATATGTTTGGCAAGTTACGGTCTTGACCCCGCCATTTATATCACAGCTCCGTTTCTCTCGTCAGCCGCTTTATGTGTAAAGACAGGTTCCCGGTTAGAGCTATTAGCTGATCCTTATACGTACCTTTTTGTAGAATACAGGGTTAATGGCGGTATTACCCAAGTTTCCAGAAGATGTGTGGAAGCCTACAATATCTGCATGAGCGATAATTAGGACCCCAGTATGGCAGACAAATGAACCTGTTACTACGACATAAATGGCCTGTACAGTCACACGATGAAGTTCAAACTTCCCATTGGCCATTCTGATAGGGTTGAGCAAGACTTGTTTTTTCTCATGGAGTCTCGGTAACTCGGAGAATGATGGGACGCTTGCTTTTTTTGTGAACTTTATTTATCTTTTCCGAATGAAATTCACGATGTCTTAACTGACGTCTTAACTCTTGCCCAAGTGTCTGGCATACGTCCAGAACAGACACATGAGAAATCGCTTTTGACACTCGCACTGCAGAAAAATTATGTTATTCATGGGGAATCACTGTTTCACTATTTGAAGTATGGAGGCAAACTCGATACTGTTTATCGAATTCTGCACTTTGAGCAGGATGCCTGGATGGCTCCGTACATTAAATATAATATTGAGAAATATGCTCAGGCTGCAAACGACTTAGCAAAATCGTTTAAGCTAATGATAATTCCATTAATGGAAAAACACTGCAGAATATTCGACGGGAAAGGGGCATCATAGTCGTATCGCAGTATGGCATGATTTATGTGGCGGCACATCTAATTGGGCGACCTGCTTTCAAGACGAGGCAAACCATCGATGTGAATTTAGTCCTTATCGAGATGCCAAAGAGCTGTGATTCGTTTAACAAGCTTGTTGACTTGTCGGGATATAATTTATACAGAGTTGATCAACAAGGTAAACAAGGCGGAGGCGAGGCAGTTTATGTGCATAATGATATTACAGTTAAAACTATCTCCAGCTCTTCTAGTCCTTATTGCGCAAAACCTGAGTATTTAATTATTGAATTTAACATTTGTACACAAAAATTACTGATTGCCATTGTTCACAAACCCCCTAATATATGGTACATGGATGACTTAGAAAACGACCTATTTGCGATACTTTCTAATCATGATAATGTACTGATTATGGGTGATTTTAACACCGACCTCTTAACAGAATCACGTCAAACATTGCTTCTTACTAATCTCTTCTCCTCATGTAATCCAGTATACTGTCCACTTGAAGCCACCCACCATACTAATAACGCGGACAGACTGCTTGACCTTATATTCACTCCAAAAGCTAACAAATTTCTACACTATGGAAAAATCAGTGTGCCGGGTTTATCTCACCACGACCTCACGTATGTGTATATATATTATATACACACATGGTATAGGTTCGACCCCTGGTGCACCTCAGACACAAAACCTACTGGGAAAACAATTTACTGGAGGGTCTAAACATACTGAGAGGACAACACAGTGGCGGGTGACATACTGAGTTATGATAAACCGGGTACAATACTTATGAGAAAAATTATACTCGGTACTGTACTGACAAGAAAAAATACGGACTACTATACGTAGGGCATAACATACTGGTGGTTATACCAGAGAACAAAACCTAAAGAGAAAAATTATTCTCTCGAAAATATTGATGGTACAGTAATGAAGAGTAAATTATGTACGTAAAATAGTATAAGAAATTCATGGTACAGTACTCAAGAAAACATTTATACACGGTACAGTAACAATGAGAGAAACTTATAGAAGTTATAATACTGGCGGGGACAAACTGATGAGAATAATTGTACAGTACGACGAAAGTAATATATCCTTTACTATACAGGTGAGACAAAATACATGCTACATTATTCTTGGGGCAAACATAGAACAAACACTGATGATAAAAATTATACTAACTACGTTACTGACAGTACAGTACTGAACAGAAAAATTATACTACATAGTAAAATATATATAAAAAATGCATGGTATAATACCGAGGAGAAGAATTATACACGGTACTGTAACACCGAGAGAAACTTATACTTTTTATAAGGGGAGGGGGGACAGATTAGAAAAAGTACACAGTACGACAATAATTATACCTCCATTTCTATACAGGTCGGACAAAATACACGCTAAAATACTAGCACACAAACTGAGTTATGAAAAATTTGACATGGTGCAATATTTATGAAAAATATCTGTTACTATATTGGTGGAAAACTACTGATGAGAAATACATACAAGTGGCAATGCTTGGTTATGAAAAAAATTTACACATCACAGTACCGTCATACACGCCTATAAAGCCAGCGCACAGTATAATGAATGAACCACAAAGGCGTACCCTATATATATATATATATATATATATATATATATATATATATATATATATATATATATATATATATACGTAAATGGTTAAAGTACGTTTGCCGAACGAAACCAATTTTATTGTTTCTCAAAACGTATTAGAATATTACGGGGAAGAAAGCAAGTTTTTTTTGGTATTTGTCGTGGCGGAAAGTATGGACACGGAATACTTTCCAACTGTCACAATATGGAAAATAAATATCGCGATTTAGCAGACACTCGCTATAATTGTTTTTGACTTACATCATTAAAACTCTTCAGTAACAAGTCAAATGCAATACGCATCCATAGAAGTGACAACATGTTACCAACAACAACAAATAGGTAACATTTAAAACATACATATTATACGTATCTGCGACATTATTCCTCGAATGACATTTGATTTAATATAATCGAAGTGTCTTTCGTAAAAACAAAAATAACACTATCACACTAATATCCATTTAAAACAATATCTCGGAATTGTCGAAAGACATCCTTACGTAATGACTTGGTGAAAATGTCAGATATCGTTTCACCTGTGAGAACATATATTGCATTTAACACACCTTTTATGTATAGATCTTTAATTAAATGCTATCTAATGTCCACGTGCTTTGCCTTTTTAGAGTTTTCTGAATTTTTTATGTTGGCTAAAGTACCAAAATTATCAATGTTTAACACTACACTTCTGCATGACAGAGTTCATGTCACTCCCTATTCCAGATAAATTAACAAGTTCTTGTGGTGATGAGGCCCCTGCTACATAGTCTGCCTCCATTTTAGATAAAGCTACACAAGATTGTTTTCTAGGAACCAGGTCACTATATCTCCGGTTCAAAGCTAGGCCTAAATCTTGAGTATCTTTGAGGTACCTTCTGATGCGTTTTGCTGCCTTCCATAGTTCATCTGTTGGCTTATCTATGTACCGTGCAAGATATGACACTGAAAGAAAAGGCCAGGGCGTCCTGTTTCTGCTAAGTACATACATTTACAAACTAAATTCCTGTAGGGAAATTTACTATTTATAAGACTTTCTTTGCTGGCTTAGAAAATATCATCCATAGGTTAATTTCATCGTCTTCTCTTTACTCTTTTTCTATGTGCCTTCAGCTAACTATTTATAGCCTCTAGTCTATCCCTCATCTTGCATTACTTCTTCGTAGATTTGAGGAATTCCCTCTGCACTAAGGGCATACGCAGTGTACAACTCATAATCCTGTAGTCTCGAAGGAAATTTTGCACTTCTCCCATAACTTATTTTTCTTCAGTGAGATTTTTTTCCTTCATAAATTCCTTCTTCCAGTTCGCCTTCTTTCCCAGTTTTATTTACTTTTTCTTCAACACATTTTCCTTGGTCTCAGGTTGAAACTGGAATGCAGGTAAACTTATCCTCACCCTTAGTTCGTTGATAAACAAAACTGATTTCATAAAATTCTACATTACGTCCTATAATTATTTCATCAGTCTTAGGAATTCATATTCTATAGCCAGTGCGGCCGTATCCTACCACTCTCCCTTCAGTAGCACGATCTTCCAACTTATCAGCTTGCACAGGCAATTTCTTTATCCACACATGAGATCCAAAAATGTTTAGCCTTGACATATAATTTTTCCCACTGTAAATTTCAGTAGGTAATCTGCCCTGAATAGCAGATGAAGGGCTTCTGTTTATCTGGAATGCCGCAGTGAGTATGGCTTTGAGATACCCTCAGCCCCTCGGGAGTGTCAGGAGTTTCAACCATGCCTAACTCACATCATTGATTACAGAACACCTGTGTACCCAATGGGGCAGAAAGCAATCTCGTCTCAAAATCCCCCATATACCGCGGCCCATATTGCTACAATCCATTAATACATTGGCGTAGTTGCGATCCCACAACTCTCGGTTAACAGTTCCTGAAGGTGATTCTGAAAGAACGTTCTCATAATCCAATTTTTTGTGACTTTCATACATTTAATGATAAGTTAGCAAACAGACTGTATTCATAAGCATTACATTACTTTCCACAGTTATTACAATAATATATAAAAAATTCTGGGCCCTTTTAAAATATACAGTTAATTAAATTCATGAAAACATGGGCCATTAGAATTCTGCTCAATTTGCTCGCACATATTTCACCATCAACGTCACTGAGCATGAGTACTTTAATTTTTGACATCTGAAAAAAATAAAAAATATTTTGACCTATCACTTAACTACATTTATTTTCAATAGTAATCGCGCGGCTCTTCACTCATAGCAGGATCACAATTCTTTACATTGAACGACGACTTCAGATGACAATGTAATAAATTGTTCCAGCAAACCCCGTCATAAAAGGACGTCGCAGACATACCTGAGGTAGAGGCACGTCAAGACGTACACGCAGAAACAAGGCAGCGAATAAACCATCTGTGGCCTTACGTACAGAAAACAAGATGCGACGACTCGGGAACAGCCTCGGGGAATTTGAGCCCCCGTCGAATGCAGCCAACAACTCGCCAGGAACACTGCTTCGTGACTACATACCACAGTGCGTAATCGCCTTGCCCGACGACTGATCTTCCACACTGATAGTTGATTCACACCCGTGAATAATAACGTATTCGTAACTAAACATTTTTGTGCTTAGTAAAGCCCCGTGCACATCTTAAAAATTGTAAGTTTGCAACGAATGTCAAACTTCACAATATCGGCCTACAATATTTTTCACCAAACGAGCGGATATTTCCTCGTTCTGACCACGCCAGAGAAGCGAGTCACTTCAGTGGCAAAAATAAAGGGATCGGGAACATCGTAAACTATACATCGTCTATCCAGGAAACTTCTTGGCATTCGGCCCATAGTATAACACTGTCATTAGCAAAATACGCGATTGGTTTGTACCACAACTTTATGCCAGCACGAGCACACATATTCGCGTAAGTTTAGTAGGCGTGATTTGTTCTCATAATATTTCACGACAACAACTTCACGTTTGTCGGCACGGCCTGCATTTTACCGGGCACACGCCACACGGCCTCACTGCATAACGACTGCCCGATTCATACTGCACAAGAATCCCGCTCGGCGTCTAGCCCCGCGACTCGCCTCTCAGCTGATTGTCCGACCACACACTGGCTGGCTCTACACCCACGCAGCCGGCCAGGTGATTTCACGCACCCGCTAGGAACGAAGCCTAACGGCGATCCTTCACACTAATCGGACATTTTGTTTGCAAACAACACACCTAAAAGTTATATCACCATAATTATTGTATTTTACTTTCATATTAAATATAATATACGTGCTACACAAATATGCAATAATAAATACAGATGTTATAGGAATAAGGCCGGCCTTTTCTAATAAAATATACATAGTAAAATATAGAGACCAATATGTAACAACTACGGTAACCCAAATCCACACAGAAAAAAACAGGTTACTAAATGATTGACAATTATGGTTCTACAGAGTTACCAACGAAAATTAAAACCTACGAGTTTCGGCAAACATGCATCTCACCTTATTTTATCACTGTCTGATTGAACCTTTCACTTATACCAATAGACTCCTTCGTATAAGGCGTGTAAAACAGTGTATACTCCAGTCTTATTCCCTTTTGATTACAAAAAATTTTCATATGATGTGATGTGTATTCACCATACAATCTGTTCTTAGTCTTGAACACCTATTTCTATAAAAATATAATTGTCTCACATAGTTAATCAAGTTATATGATGCACCAATTAAATTTTTTAACAGATATACCACAACAAAATGTGAGTAATCGTCAATTATGGTTTGGTAATATTTCTCACCTTCAAGGGTAGAGGGTCTGTACTGGACCTCCTATATCGAACTGGAGATATTTCCCTTTTCTACTTGATCTGGGCACTGGTAAGTCTTGAAAAGGTAATCTCTTTGACTTTCCTTCGTTGCATGCTCCACATTATTCATTGGTGAATTGCAAACCCTGTCAGGAGGGCATTATTTTCCAAGGTGACCTAACCTTCGATGCCATAACAATTTATCAGCACTATGACATTCAGCGCCTATAGGCAAATCAAATACTGAAACATATTGTAAATTGTCTACTTGCCTGCATTTCATCTCAAAACGTTTTGCATCATTTCTAATAACGCAACCATTTTTCGAAAAAAAAAAATAAAATAAATTTCTTTCCTGTTTCCTGATTGACTAATTTTTCTCATAGACAGCAAATTGTGGGCTAAAGTTGGCACTATCAGAGCCGATAAATTTATCACAGTGTTTTCAAATAACAATTTACTAGATCCTCGCTGATGGGATTCTAAATTTTCACCATTTGCAATACGAATAAACACAGAATTTTCCAATGTTTTAACATCAAACATCACAATTACTACATTTGATGTTACCAAATGTTCGGAGGCCCCACTATCTATAATAAAGCTTACAGTCCCTGACATCTGTGGTTCTTCGTGAGAAAAGGCATTGATTTTGTTCACCATACTAAGTTCATTACCTTTCGTCACTCCTGTAAAATTACGAACTTCAGCCAAGACAACATTTCAGAAACGTCCGGCTTATTTCCCACACAGTCTATTGGTGCCACATTTGCATTTAAAAAACTATTCCCTCTTTATCTTTCTCGATAACAGCCTCTTGTTTTACTTCTAAACAATTGCTTCTTAGCAAGAGGACAGTCATTTTGAAGTGAGAGAGATCTCCACAATTATAGCAACCTTGCTTCGTAGTGTCACGAGTTGTGAACAAACAACCACTATCTTGAATCGATGCTCTCCCTTCCTTCATTCGCTTGTCAGTGTCTAATAGGCTTATTTTTACTAATTTGTAAGTTAAGCCTGTAGTCATCGTAGTGAGTGCTGTGATTAGCGTGTTGTACGACTCCGGAATGTTGTAAAAAAGTAAATACGGTTTCATTCAGCGATGCTCCTGCAGCTTCAAATTCCCGCAGTAAACTTCCAACTCTAACAAAGTGATCTTGAATATCGGCAGCATTAAATTTCAGTTTTACCAGCCGCTGCATAACAAAAAGTTTGGATATGAGACTTGTTCTGGCAAACACATTTCTCAGTGATGTGACTATATCCTTTGCCATTTTTTCTCCTTTTACTATTTCTAAGTGGCGATCATAACCTTGAATGATGATCCATCGGGCTTTCTGTCCTTTGACTCAAAACCCGCCATTTCCTCGGCATTCTCACTTGGTGAAGTTTCTAGGTCACTTATCAGACCATCTTTACACAGGCACATCTCTACCACCGCATAACCAATTGGAGAAATTACCACCAGTGAGAGGTGGAATAGCCAGGTAGTTCATATTTGCCAATTGGAACATAGCTGCACGAACTCGTTGCCTTGTTCACCATTATCCAAAATTATTTACGTAATCTGCACTCTATGGCTACTTTGTCGTGCGATCGTACAAGGCAGGGGCCTATAACCCGTCACAATATGGGAAATAATTATCCCGATTAATTTTGACAGACACTCACTATCTTTGTTCTTGGATTACATCATTCAAACTATTCAGTAACAAGTCAAATACAATACGCTTCCATAGAAGACACAACATGTTACCAGCAACCAAATAGGTAACATTTAAAACGTACATACACACATTTGTGACAACAACACTCACTAAAACCCAAAACCCGCTGTGACCAAAAATCTTTATGGTCATGTAACTTCGAAATACATAAATGCGTGTAACACCCGAGAAAAAAAAATTGGCCGGCAACTTCACAGATCATTCAAGTAAAACTGGAAGAAAAAATTATGTTTGCAAAAAAATGCATGTATATCAAAAGTTAAGAAATTCTCTTCATCTCTACACACACGCACGCGGGGGCGCGCGCACGCACACACTTCCACCCACAGCACCCCCCACCCCCCTACACTCATACATACATAAATACGCACGCGCGCACGCGCGCGCGCACACACACAACACACACACACACACACCACACACACACACATATATATATAATATATATATATATATATATAATAGGAATACTGGTAAAGAGTGGTTAAGATTGGTCAATATTTGTAAGAACTGATGGAAAGATTGTTAAAAATATAAAAATGCTGGTAAAGAGTGGTAAGGATTGATGGAAATATTGGTAAAGTTTTGTGAATATCGGTAAAGATTGATGGGTAGATTGGTAAATATTTGTAAACATTGGTAAATATTGATGGAAAGATTGCTAAAGGTTTGTAAATATTGATAGAATGATTAGCAAATATAAGTAAAGGCAGGAAAAGATTTCCAAGGATTGATGGAAATATTGGTAAAGATTTAAATATATTGGTTTTAAATTGTTAAAGATTGGTGAAGATTGTTAAATATTGGTAAGGATTGTTAAGGATTGATGGAAAGATTGGTTAAGATTGTTGTGTGTTGATTGGTGCTATGGTGAACTCTCTGTTACTGTAAATTAACTTTGACAAAACGGGGTGCATGAAATAAAATAAATTTTTATAAATATAAGTTTAAAATGAATTGAATGTATCAAACAATTACAAAGTAATGTATATTTTAAAGTTAAATTTATAAGTGAATATTGTGTAGATTATATGAGTCTAATATAGGTATTTATTATAGAAAATGGTGTCTACTAAATTGAATATAATGTGTGTGTTGATAGGTAAGGGTTGGCAGAATGTTCGCACTTATGTTCTTACCAAAAGAGGTATTTGTCTTCGCAGGGTATCCGAGCAAGTTATAAACATTGTTTATTTCCTGTACGTGAACTGTATGGAAACTGGTCACGTAACACCTCGGTGGTCGAGGGAGCAATGACTTTGTTGCAGTGATGAAACCATGGTGATTTTATGATGATATATGATATAAACTCTCCAATTTCAAAGCAATGGGCTGCGGTCCCCAGTGAGCCGCGATACCAGGGAGGGGTCCTGACTGTTTTCGTGCCAGGCCGCCAGGGTGGTGGTCATTATGGGACACTAATTCCCTTTCACTGTAGAATGTGACTCCCAGGGAGTGAAGTGCGACCGGCCCTTCATTGGGTGTAAGACTAAGCCCGGTGAGGTCTTCTCATCTACCTTGCATGGAAGGGATTTCCTCTTGCCACTTCACTCGGGGGTTAATGTAGGTCATGGATAAACCACGAGTGCCATGGAAATTAATTGGTAACACAGGACGATCGGTTGGCCCCACAATGAGGTTCTCTGTTTACCGATCATAGGGTTTGACTCGTGCTGGCAGTGGTTGACTCCATATGCTGGAGGAAGTCTGAAGACATTCTCACTCTCACTGAAATACCGGCCGGTGAGCGACAACCCACTCCGGTTGGGGCCTGGAGAGGCACTAGGCGTATGGATAGAACCACGGCCAGACCACACGCTTGGTTTCTGAGGGCGAGGGTCTCAGTACTTCTCGGGTAGAAGGGGCGAGGATGTTCAGACGTACCAGGTTTGGGTTTTGGATCTGGTCAACAGTCATATCAATCTTGGCCTTCGTGCAGTGAGAGGACGTGGATCCTCTTCCCCCCATATTGGGAGGCCGAAGGCGGAAAGGCCGAACGTCTAAGAACGCTGCATTAAAATAGCAAAAGTACAAGACCGAGAGGTCGCGCTGTATAATAATGTATGTGAACTGTACATGGATATAATTCTTTAAAGAGATTTGCATAAATATTTATTTTAAAAAGTAATGAATTATAACTCTAATTGATCTGTTCAATTATCCTGAAATGGTTTTTAAATTTGTTGTTTTCTTCATTGTATGTTACTATGTTCACGAAAATTGTGTAAATCGATGTTATGTTTAGCTAAACCCTGGTGGTATCAAGTGATAAAAGTTTTAGGTTTTTACTTCATTCTGTGTGTATTGTGTGTGTGTGTGTGTGTGTGCAAGAGTTAGTGTGTGTTTTGGAGTAGATTTTGGTCATTT
Source organism: Dryococelus australis (assembly GCA_029891345.1). Taxonomy (NCBI): domain Eukaryota; kingdom Metazoa; phylum Arthropoda; class Insecta; order Phasmatodea; family Phasmatidae; genus Dryococelus; species Dryococelus australis. Next base: position 202,285,101 of record CM056994.1, read on the forward strand.
TGGGGTAATTTTATATCAGTTTGATTCATTAGGAACAAGTTTTGGGTGGAGTGGGTTTACCAATTGTATTATGTTAGGTACTATATACATTTGTTTGTTTGTTCGTAAATATATCTGATTAACAGTAATTGCTTGTAAGTATAATACCATTTCTCTGTGAGTATCTTGTTTGCTGTTTGGGATAAATTTTTGTGATAGGCAGTTAAATTATTTGCTAGGAGAGAGAAATTGGAATATTTAAAGGAAACTATAAAAATTTCATATATCACCTCTGATTAATAATTTAACAAATATGTATCTATGCTGCATATAAAGCAGACATATATGTAGCATACAAACCAAATGTTAAATTATATACACATTTTCAATAGTTTGGGAAACGTTGGACATCTGGGAATCTGTTATACTTTGACACACTCGCGTAAATGTCATGTGGTATAGGAGTAAGAATATTTTTCACTCTCTAACCTTGGTTTTGTTCAGATAAGTGTTAAGTAGAGTTGTAAATGAATGTCAATGTATATGATGAATTGACTAATGTTACATGATATTGACAGGAGTTCAATGGTTTGTTCGCTAATTTTATAAATATGACAGAGAATGTTGGATTGATAATTTCTTAATTAGGAATCATGTTTAACTAATGCACTTAGTTAGGGGTGATGTAATGTATGATTGCGAAATTAATTTCCCATCCAGTACTAATATGATAAAATATCTAAATGGATAATTTGAATAGGTTTTTATGTACTTAGGTTTGTGTATGTTTACATGTCACCTGGAAAAATAATTGAGTGTATGTATCATGCATTGCATAATTAATCCTGTAACTTAGACACATTCCTCTATGTTAACATTCACTTGAAGGGGTGATATAATTTTAGCCATATACCCTACAGAAGAGTTATTGGTTTAAGATTGTTTAAGACGAACAGTTAAAAAAATATTTACTATCTTTAAAGATAAGTTTTTCATATCTCATTTTGTATCTGTATGATAGTTACTTCATGAGCAGGTATAAAGTATTATTGTTTTTGGAGTAATATTATAGTATCGTGGAGAGATGTTTACTTTTCGGTGGTTGAAGATCGCATGAGCTCCGAACAGTAGTGACATTGTGGTCACTTCTGAACTGAAATACAGTTTTTTATTAGGTACCCGAGAACAAGCCTAGGATTGTATTCACAATTTTGAGGAGGGATGTTGTGCGACTGAACTTCAGTTAAATATCAACACTGAGTCAGAAATAAGTTTTTATTCGCAGCATGACAATCTGAACACGTAGGTATTTGAGAAAAATAATTAAAGTATTTTGTATGTAGACCTGCAGTACTTAAAATATGAGTTACTAAATGAGAGTTGTTAAAATTACTGTAATTAAGTAACATTTGCTTAAATATTATTTTGTCTACTTACATAGTTTAACGTCCTGGGAATTATAACCACCATAAAAGTATCAGGCTGTACAGAGTTTGTTGTCATACAATACCACGAAACCGAATTATGTACTTTAAATGAAATATAGTAGGCGTAGTCTGTATGGAAGAATGTATAGTGTTTTTGAAAAAAATGGCAAGGTAAGGGGAGGGGGGGGGGCGTATTTCGGTATTTGTGCATTTCTAAGGGGGGGTGGGGGGATCTTGGTATTTGGTGTTCGTGAAAACCATGCAAAATTTTAATGTTTATAAGAACTTTCCTCAGGAAAGTGTGACAAGATTAGTTGTCATTAATATATTTCGTGTACCATAAATTAAAAAACAGAAAAATATTTTATTCATTTGACAGACGAAATAAAATTTCATTTTCGTGCATCCTTCTTGCAAGGTAAAAAAATTATCAATTTATAGACTTATTACATTTGCTGCTAGTCATTTTCATAAAATATTTATAAACTAAACAAAATGGTATTGTTGCCAACCTGCAACTGTTTGAATAGCCCTTCACAGCTTCTATAGGTCATTTGGGAGGAGGTATATGCAGTTTGTTTACAAAAACAGGCAGTCATATGTTGTTTGTTTACAAACAGTCACCTTCAATGACAGTTCAACTGTGGCGGAAGGATACATAGCCATCCGGATGCCAGTGGCACTACTTTCCTAGAACTGTCAAATTTGAGACGACTTATATGAAATGGACTATAGCTCCAAAGAGTACTACGGTGGGTAAACACAATTCGTGTGTTAACAGATTTGATCATTTTTGGAACAGGCAATCACAAATGACAAAATCTCCCTGCAGTATTTGAAATGTCTATAATCAGAGTAATCCAACATATTATTCACATTGATTTTTACCTGATTTATGCTAAACAAAACGTAAATAATGCAATTGATTATTTATTCAAAAAGCAGCACTAAATACTAGACCAAAAAGCATGCCACCTCATTTTTAAGCGTTTTATGAATGACTAATTTAAAGTCGTAACACGAACTGCAATATTAGAATAAGTACAATCATTACGAAAATTAAGGATTTTAATAATATAAATTACAAAATTAATTATTTGAAATAATGGTATAAATCAATAGGAACAGTACAATTACCGGAAATTTACTTTGTATATACACACCACCATATTATTGTTTAGTGATCTTAACCTACACCCTAGGAGTCCCTTAACCCAAAACAACTAGAAAAATAACAAATAACGATAAAATTCCAATAATCGAGACAAAAATTTCCAAACTGACACAAACAAAAATCTTGGATTCCATTTTGCTTAGTCACCTTTATATCATGCTACCTGATACGACTACGTAATCCCTATAAATTAGAAATTATTTACCGAACTATGCACCCGGATAGCGAGGAATTAATATAAACTAGATAACACCATAAATCAAGTATAATCTGATCAATATATCAAATACGAAATTATTTCCTGAGATGACAACCAGTTAAATTATTTCGACGAAACAAGATGTGAAGATTCGTTGATCGATAATGATGTGTGAGCAGAAAATGTTTCCAAAGAACTACACAATATAAATATACTGTGGTTCAAAGACTTGATTAGGAACAACATTTCTACAATGAGATACATGTGTTGTTCTTTTAAACGGCGTAAGGGGGACGTCAACAGGCAATACAACATTTTATTTTTATTCTACTGCATACATACAATTTGAAAAATTTGTTTCCGCAATCAGACTAAAAAATAAAGGAATTTCTTTAAAACAAAATAATACAACGTGAAAACTGAGAAGTTCTATAAATAGCAAATAAATGAGAATATAAAACTGTCACAAATAGAATCCAATACAAAACAATAATTCAATATGCACAGTTGTATGCTGCCTGCAAAGCAGATTTCGGCACTTAAGCTAAGGAAATCCTCAAACAAAAATATCTTACATCGGCGGGAAAAGGAGGGTCATAACTCAAAAAATATAATTTGTGATTTAAAATGTGCACAGAGTAACAGAACGTATGTAATTGAATCGGAAGCAAAAGAATAGATGATGAGCATTAGACGCTTAAGGAACAAAATGGCAGAGATAAAGCTGAAATGCAAGCAGGAGGAAACACCATAATAATACTTTTTTAGTTTCGGAACTATCTTCAAATGTCACGGAGGGATACGCAGATAGACCTTATCTCTACAAAGAGCAATCAGTGCATTTAAAGATGGTATTGCAGAATTTGCGGGTGTATCTAAGCTCATCAATTAATATTTTTAATGTTATATCCTATGTGTTCTTCTAATATTTTTTTTCCTCCGAGGCCGGATATAAAAGTGCCTTTATTTTATATTTTTTTCTTAATTTGCAAATAATTACTGTAGAAAATGTATTTAAATAACTTACATTTCTGGGAAAAACATCAAACACCAAGTGGCCTACTTCGAATCAATCACATTATATTTACAACCGCCCAGTTGGCGCCACCATTCGTTCTAAATGATGAAAAAAATTTAATCTTACACAAGTTTGTTAAAACATTTTTTAAAATAGGAAAAAATTATTTTGTTACCCATGCTACCATATTGTTGCTCAGTTATCATAATCAACGAACTAGTAGTTCTTTATCCCGAAACGTTTATAAAAATAACAAATAACACAATAACTCCAATAATCTAGTCAAAAATTTCAATACTGACACCAACAAAAATTTTGGATTACATTTTGCTTAGTCACCTTTATTGTGACTGTGTTTGCCAACACATACAGGACGAAGTTCTTGTCTCAACTGCTTCATGAATGTATGTGTTTTAAGTTTGAAAACAGCCGAGAGCCCTCCAATGATGTCACAAAAATGATTTGTGTTGGTTCCAATGAAAATGTTTGAAAATTATTCATTGCCTCGGTTTTTATATCAATATATAACCATTTACATAGTTTTCCCCCCAAAACTTTACAATCGATAAGCGCTATATAAAATATGTATTGTTCCCACTGATTACATTTAGTATAAAAATGGTATAAAATAATTATGTTTAAAACTTCTCCCAAAATCTACATTTTTACAAGATTACCTCTCTTTCCAGCTATATGCAGGAATTATTTTGATTTAAACCATACTTAACTAAAATGGCAGCAGCCCGCCCCCCTCTTTTAAAAAGTTGACTGAAGAGCAGTTCCTGCCTAAGTGAAAACCCTGTGCTGTCTCACCGAACCTGGGCGAGACACCTGTATGTATATTTTATTTTAAATCATCCAGAACATTACAAAATGATCTTCACTCCGTCGATATTCAGAAATCCTGGAAGAGCACCCTGGTGATACATGACTGGCTGGTAGAAGTCATGTGGTCAAGGTGACGTATGAGGGAGGGGAAGGCAGTCATAGGTTTCGTGGGCGGCAGCAGGCCCGCGGCGCCCATACTTGCAGACCAGCAGGTCCGCCTAGCGGACGTGAGGCGTGGAGCTCGTCAAACATATCCCCGTCACAGCTAAGGTAAGCCGTCCCAAACGGCCAACATTTTCTCAACTTTATATGGCACCGCCGGTTTGACTTTCGTTCGTGGGTCTTTTTTTTTCAAAGGAGGAGAGATGTGACTGCTATCCCTGCACATCGAAGTAGGTGTCGAACATGCGTCCAGAACATAAGGTGTAGGATGGCCAGGCCCTTACCCCAGGCTTCTTTCCGTATGGGAACGGGTCACGTTGTTAGCAGCAACCATAAAACGGACTAACACCTGGGCTCACCCGACGAAGACATAGGAAAAATCATAACTATTTCAAATTAACTTTGGGTAGGCTTGCTTAAATTTTGAATCATTTTTCCATTTACATATAAAATCTGTAATACTTCACTCATTGTATACACAGGTATACCTTTTAAATATTTCTGACAATAATACACTCATTTTATACAGGTATACATTTAAATATTTATGACTTTACAAATTCGTACATTTTTACTTATGTACTCACATAACGTTACCTATTTGTACACGTTTTAACGACGTACTTATTTAACTTTTTAGTAGAGTATACGTGCTTAAAGGCCGTTCACTTTAAAGTGAGCACTCTGTAAATCAACCTTTGAAAAAAATTCTTCCCACAACTGTGTATGTATAACCATGTGTGTGACCGCAAAGGCTGGGGATGAACACACCCAGTTATGTTGGCAATGAAATTTTAAAAGTAGTTCTAAGAAATAACGGTGTTTTGCAAGTGTAATGTTTAAATTTATGGCTACTTTAGTCGTTTGAAATTTATTTTATACAGTTTAAAGTAATTATTGGCGTAAAGATAATGCTTTTACTATAACTCATAATTATACTGTCGCGTGATCGGCGAATGGTCAAAACCAATGGCCCGTTGTTGTGATTCCTTCATGCTTGTTGATTGTCTTTGCTTGTGTGTAGTGATTGCTAGGCAAGCTACAAATTTGGAAGATGGAAGTAGTTGCGTTTTAATATTTCTCATTAATTTTTCAGCTTATCTGCAATCATCATTGTTTTATTATAGGTCGTATAGTGTTTGTGTTGTAGTGATTTTGTGTAAAGTCATGACTTCCAGCAAACTACGTACGAATATTCAGCGTCAGGAAGACATTATAAATCTCGCCGAAAGTATTTATTCTTTAATTCGTCGAGGAGAGATGAAGCCGTGTAAGGTCATCGAACCAATTGCAGAAATGATGAAAATTTTAACTGCAACTGTCAGGAGGTAAGTGTAAATGTGTTTTTACGACGTGTTTCCCCAAACAGGTTTTACGACGTGTTTTCCCTGCTTATCACCAGTACGTTATTGAATTAAATCGTTGAAAAAGATCAATTAGGAATCGACAGTTGGAAACGTGATATCATAAACGGAAAGTTAAATAATAATAATGAAAGTAAATGAACGACAGCAGAAATGCGACATTTATATATTCATATGATTTTGCGAAGTTCATGTTATATCTTAAGTTTGAAAAATAGTATAAAAATGTATGTGTTCCTATGTACAACCGCCTATCTGTTTACCCTTTCTGTCTTGATAATAAGTGAAAATTTTGCCGTCAATAATTATAGTTCAATTTCTCACGTTTGTATATAACTTGATGTTTTATAATGTAGGCCTAACCTAAAATACGTCTGTACTTATCTATTTATGTCCAGTCATATAACCATTCTTAATTCTGCCTTGGAAACAAGTGTGAATTTTGCCGGCAGTAATTTGACGTGTTCCTGACGTCCACGTATCCCTTGTGCAAGTTTGTTCTATCGCAGACACATCAACTACACAGCAACACTCGACCGATCGACATTAGGTTGCAGTCTCGATCAGTGCAGGTCGACAAGAACGGCATTACACTTTTCTTGCCGCCCTGTAACTCGTGGCCGCGAGTCATAATATTTAACATTCACCACAAGAAGTAACACTCGTGATGAATGGATATGTAACCTAAACGAGTGTGTCCCGTGATGCCATGACCGTTGGACGCAATAGCCATTGGAGAGAACGCTGGGATATACCCACAGCTTTTCGATGTGCGCGATGTCGACGGGCCCCGTGGCCGAATTCGGAGTGCGACGTGGCTCCGGGTGGTTTCAAAACACGGGGAATCAAATTCCCGCACGAGGTGTGAAGTGGCGAGCGGTTCCCTAGCAGCATTAATTAACAGGAACATTTTAAAATATAATTAGCGGTAATTGCACCATAACTCACTAGAGAAACCGCCCGCCCCAGCATAGAGAGTAGATAACATACCATAGAAAACAGGGTGTAGCTCCGCCCTTAGTTACGAAATCCATGTGTAGTCACATCCACACACATTCCTGAAATTATATTACATAACGACACACGCCGATTCTAAAATGTTGATTATAGTCTACATGTAATCATCTATCGAGAATCAACCACCTGAGATATCATTTAATATCACCCTTCAAGTGCGGTGACATTCTCGTGACGTCACATTCTTAGTCATATCTGGGGCTCCGGCGTTCACGAGTATGTAACCAATGTGTTTAAGTTTAGCAATCTTAATTATGTACAACATCAATTTCACTTATGTTATTCATCAAGTTCAGTTTTTTTTATTTTCATGTTTTCATTTTGGCGCTGGATTCGCTGAACGTGCGGCGAAACCGACATCATGTCGTTAGTCAGACTTCAGCACTGAGATAACCGGCAGGGCAGACTGTAAGCTCTGCGTACCTCCTTCGGCAATTCAATATAGGCTGCATTTTATCTTCATATCCATAGTTAACGTAATTCAAGAACCTTTTTAGTACTTTTATTTTTCCGAGGGGAGGTCTCCCTGCATCCTGACGTAACATACCAAGACTTCAGTCGCGGGACGGGTTTCACGTAATTACAATCTAAGGCCTACGCCTTATTTTCCAGCAGTAGCGACCACCGGCAGGTCCAGAGTGCCGGGTCCGTTTAACTAAGGTACGCAGTAACAAGTGCAGTAAAATTCCGTTGTACCATAATGATAATAAAACAGTCATACCATAATTAGGCATATTTAATTGCATTTAATTCTCCCGAGTTTATAGTGTACTGCGCCCTAATAGCAGCCTTCAAATTTACAAGTGTATTTCAGTGTGTTTTGCATTTACGGGGCCTGCCTCCCTTAAGCAGGGAAATTTCAGTGGTAATATTGGAGTGCGAAGTAGCAGACAGCTTCGCCCACAGGCAATATTTTACCTTTACGTAATATAACGGACAAATTCACTCAGCTCTCCTTAATATTGACTGCGTATCCAGAGTCGCCGTAGGCAGTCGGCCGTACGACCCCCATAAACAATCTCTCTCTAAACTGAACGTGGCGCCGGGCACATCAGTTCCTGTTCCCCACCTTCTCTCAGGCGGGACACAAACACACCACCAGCACCTCATGGAGGCGCAACGCTTCAAATTATACGTTAATTTTACACGTTTGTATATGACTGTTGTTTTGTAATGTAGGCCTTACCTCAAATACGTCTGTACGTATCTATTTATGCCCAGCCATTGAATCTTTCTTAAATCTGCCTTGACAACAAGTGTAAATTTTGCTGTCAATAATTATACGTTATTTTTACACGTTTTTATTTCACCATGTTATTTTGTAAGTAGGCCTAACCTCAAACTTGTATTCATGTAGTTATTCATCCCAAGTTACAGTGTTAAATTTTACTATTGTTAACACAACAAACGTTACAGTTTGATGCTACACCAAAGGTGTTCCAACATCTTATTAATTATAAAATCTTGAAGCTGGTTTTATTAACTATAGACCTCTAGCTGTGCTTGTTCCCGACATTATTTCTTGATGCAAGTGTAATTGTTTTATTTGGAAATGCTTACCGTTATAAGAATAAGAAAGTATTTATAAATAAGTGTAATAATTAGTTATAGAATAATTCCATGTTTAAATTTCGAAATGGATGTTCGACAAGACAATTTGCTACCTTTTGAGAAATATCAACGAAGCTAATATGCTTTATTGAGTAAGCATAATTGTTTGTTATATCTGCCACTCGATAAAAATATTATTTGTTTATGTTGCTACATTTGTACCGAAGGAATTAAGGTCTGTACATAGAGTTCATTTTAAATGATTTGCATTATTGCTAGGAGTTTTTTTAAGCATGAAAATATGAATGTTTCTGGTGCCACATGTTAAACACACAGCTTTTAAGTGTACCTTGCACAAACTTTCCTTCAGATGGGCAAAGTGTGTCGACCACGTGGAGAAACTGATTGCAGAGGACTGGGAGAAGGAAGTGCACGAAGCCGCTGACTTAACTCCATTCATCATCTCCCTGGATCCGGATTTTGACACCACTGACGAAGATGATCTTGGCAGTGGCGATGAAGTATTGGCAGTGTCACTGATAGAGGTATCAGGCTGTTCTACTGCACAGTAGGTGCTGGATGGTCAGTGGCGGTAAGGTTTGTATGACCAGGTAAAGGTATTTGTATTTTGCAGCTGCTTGTTTGTAGTATACACATACACTGATATCTGTTATTGGGTTGTGTGGACATAATTAGTTTATTGGGAGTTAACATGTGTTATTTATAATGTTTTGTTTTCTAATGTTTGTTTTCAAAAGTCATGTATTTTATTTGTTATTTGTATGTACTTAACTGTAAATAAACAAATAATAATGATATATATTATTTTTTTTTAACACTAGATAATAACTTACTAGTTTTTTTTGCCAAAATTTATTCTTAAATGTATCTAATTTATTGATTTAGTGTTGCATACTGGTAACGATAAGTATTTTTTATTTATTTTAAGCGTGCATGTCATTGAATAAGGTACAAACATGTTGAATTGGTTTTTCCGATGGTTTTTAGTACATTATAATTATATTTATTATTTTGTTGTTGTGTGGTAAACCATTAAATTTAAAATCTTTGTTAATAATACTTTAATGCAATGTCCTTTAAATTATATTTTAGCTGTAATTTGGTATATGTATTTTATAAATTTATTAAAGTTCTTTAGTTTTATTCAGATAACTATTTTTTTTATGTATATAATTTTTTAAATATGTTTCTTTGTAAGTTTTCAATTTTTTTTGCAAAGGAAATATCTAAAAATTGATAATTTTTCAGTTTTAATTATTTTATTATTCTTTTTAACATCTATGTGAAACTTAATTAATATTTTATTAAAACTTACCATGCAAGTAATTAAAATAATATGTTTAGATCAAATTAATTATTTTTCCACTTTACAAGATCAAATTATTAAAGTTTTTGTTTATACAAAATATTATGTTTCTCTTCTAAATCGTATAATTAATAATATGGCTGATCCCAAAGATTGTAAAGATGTAATCAATAAAAGATTTTTTGATAAAGAAATATCTGATAAATTGCAAAATTTAAACCAATCAGTTTTGAATTATTGTAATTCACTTTTTAACTCAAAAGTTGAAGATTGTAAGGAGGAAAAGCCTCATATTTTATTAAACCTAGGCAAGTGAGATAAAAAAAATGTTTTCCACCTAGATAATAACATTTCTTTACCTTTTTGATGGATTGTAGTGTTTATAAAATAATTTTCGCTAACATCAATTTATCTGATGAACCTGTGACCATTATTTATGATTCTTAAAAAATGGATTATAGTAAGCCCTTCGGTCTTAATATAGGTGGTATAAAATCTTTTAAAATCAGAAAAAATAAAATAGTTAATTATGATGGATAATGGCAACAATAGTAATATTAGTAAAATATAAACATTTATTATTTTTTAATTATTAAATGAAGAATACTTGGTGCTTGAAGTGTAAGAAAGTTACTAAAAATAACAATATACAATACATAAATATTAAAAACGACATTTAGTTCAGAAAAGTAAATGTTCAATATATGAATCTTACAAAACATTTGAAAAAAATTTGTCCAATGTAAGAGAGAATAATTTCTGAATTATATAATCCATCAAGAAGAAATTTTCCAAGAAGAAAAGTATTTTTGCTTGGTATTGATGATTTATGGCAAGTCGGTCTTATTTAGATGGATTTTTTTTTTCAAAATATGCATATACTACACCAATTAAAGATAAAATGGCTAAAATGTAACATAGGCTTTAGAGTGTATACTGATTAAAATAAAACTGCATAGTTTACATAGTGACAAAGTGTCCGAATTTTGTAACAAAACATTTAAAGAACTTATGACAAAATATAACAACAATCTTTATTCAACATTCAGTGAAATTATATTCAGTGTTGTAGAGATGTATAATCATACAATGAAGAACAAAATGTTAAAGAAATTTGCTTTAGATGGCAATAAAAAATGGGTAAATATATTAGACGATATAGTGAGAGAATATAACAACACAAAACATCGAACTATTGGTATGAAACGAATTGAAGTCGACTTGAGACAAGATTTTGTAAATATATTCACTAAATTGAAATTCAAAGTCGGAGATGATGTTCGCACAAGCAAAAATAAATAAATTTTTGAAAAGGGTTATACAGCTAATTCAACAACAGTATTTTTTTTCTTCAATTTTTGAGGTTTTTTATTATGATGTGCCTCATTACAAACTAAAAGATAACAACAGAGAAGAAATAAGAGGTGGATTTTATGAATACAAAATTATGAAAACTATCCTGATTAACAATTGGTTGAAAAAGTTTTAAAAACCAAAGATGGTAAAATTTATGTAAAGTAGCAGGAATTTGATCATTCACATAACTCTTGGATTAATAAAACACATTTTGTGAAATTAAATATTTTAATTAAATGGTTATATTTTCTAAATCATTAACAATATATTTCATTTTATTTATAATTTTGTTATAGGATTCACTCTTTATAACAGACAAGGAAATATTTTTATTACCAACTCTAGTAAAATTCTTTGTAAATCCTTTATACTTGCTGAAAGTTTCATTCGTAAAGAAATACAGACAACCATTTAGGTATCTAAAGGCCGACTATCATATTTGGCAAATTAGGAAATTTATTGCTAATTAGGCCATCCTCTTATTTGGAAACTACATTCATATATTTCAGTGTAATATCATTTCATAGAAGATAAAAGTTTTCCGAATATGAATTAAAAACAGCATTGGTGTTATATTCATCACTTAAACAAAGTAAAGGAAATGCTTTTGGATATCCATTATGGGATGCTAACTTAGAAAATAAACCATATAAATTTTATCATCAACAGAACTAACTCACCCGAAGGTCTTTGGTATACAACAAAATATTGAAATTGCTTGGTAAAAATTGAAACATTTCTACTATCAAAATTAGCTTATTGGTTATTTTCTTGTCATTCAAGCATTTTATTCACATGTTTTCATTGTAAAAATATACAAATCACTATAAATGATTAAAAATGTTTTTCTGCATTTGTTTTTACACAAATCAATTGATTCAGTATCATTAAAAAAATTTAGTGTAAGTAGGCCATAAAAGTTTTGTATATTCTGAATGTCAGCTGGTTGCAAGTCTAAAAATTATTATTTGAATTGGGTCCATGATTACATTTTTATCAATTGTATGTTGTAAACCCAATGCATGGTTGATTTCGTGGATATAAACTGCTAGTAAATTAACTTTATATTTAGGAGTGTTTTCACTCTATTATGCGAATGTTATTTTTATTGATATTATTTCAGCAAGAATATTTGATGATATGGAAAATATGCTTGAGCCAGTGCACTGCCATGCAGATATAATCTAGTACGACAAACTCTGCTTAATCTGTGATTATGATGTTGGCCTTGTTTGTATTGATATAAGTATTTCTGGCGACTGCATATCATAAACAAACTGCAAATTTGTGTTTTTTGCCAAATGTTAAAAGCCTCTTCAGTTAATTTTTAATTGATTTATTTGCATATGCAAAATGCCATTAAAAATATTTTTGTTCCATTTTGTGGTTAATAAGATATCAACAAGTATCTCATTCTTAACCTTGCATCTTGGTTTATTGAGTAAATAAATCATTTCTTCATTGAGTATATCATCAATTAAAGAATTTTATGACATTCTATGAATATTCATAATGATTTTCGAACTATTTAGTATCAATTTTTGAAATCAAATTTGCATCATCCTCTAGATATTCATTATCATTTAAAAAGTCGATAATTTACATTCTGTTCGATTTTCTTTTTTGGGCAGTGCAACAGTTATATTTGTGTTAGTGAGAATGATTCTACAAGTCTTCATTTATATACAAAAAATATTTAAGAGGTTGTAAGACGACGAATCATTTCAAACGTACCATTGTTTAATGTACATAAAATGCATTCAACATTTGTTCATCATTAATTCATTGCTTGTTCAATTTACATTTCACCTATGATGAGCTTTATTTTTAAAAATTACAAATGGTTTACGTGCTATTATGCCATGACAGGTACCTCCCAGGTATAGGCAATTACACCACACCAGTGACCTGTTATATATTATTCCTGCCTTGATATTTACACCAGCAAAACTCCAAATGGAGAAACCTCCCACTTCATCACCAGCTGGCCTTTTATATATATATATATATATATATATTATGATATGTGTGTGTGTGTGTGTGTGTGATTAATTGGGAAGTTTTTAATTTTTTAATTTTATACATTTTTTTATTTTCTAATACCACCCTTCACATATGTTGTTGGTGTCTTACATCGTATGGGAACACTTCAGCTATACATAGTTTATATTACATTTATATTATAGAGAGTAAACGTAGCTAGAGCTTGACTGGTAACAATTAATGGCATATACTGCTCATATTCTTTAACAAGAATGAGCAAAGTATTTTGGCTCAAATTTCGAATGATTTTGTGATAATCTAATAGTGAAAATATGAGCACCTCACATTCACATGATTAAATTATCTGCTAAGGACAGTGTTCGAACCCACAATCTTTGCATTTTAAATAAAACATCTTACCATTCCACTGTGTTAAGTTGCTTCCTACAATGAAACAAAACCTTCATGCGGTGAGCTGAAAGTTTCCTTACCGTGAGTCACTCATCAAGTATCACAACTGTTGTCCCAGGCTCGTCCAAGGTCGACAATTGATGCCATTTGCAGCTTGAGAACAACATACTACTTCAAGGTCGACTTCCTTCTTCTCTCTGCATGCAGTTGGATTTGTCCTGTTGCATGTAGAGTTCAGCACACTATTAAAGCTATAATCTGTCTCAGTTAGGTTGCAGCACAGTAGGAGAGTTTTCATCAGTCTGAACTAGGTTGCAGCACGTTTGCTGAAGGAGAGAAAATAATTCTCGCACAATAAGTGCAATTTTTCAGTCACACTTCTTATTGAAATGAAGTTATTTTGTAAAAGTATTATTTTATCCTGATTCTTACCTTCTTTCATTTTTCTACTCATGTCTAAGGTGATAAAACCATAGTCTTCACCATAACATTTTGAACAAATCTCTTCAAATTTCTCATGTCATATCTTCACCAAAAATTTTTTATAGATATGTTTTTAATTTTTTTATCTCATGTAAATATACAAAAAAAATTGAATTACCTCTTACTAATTGCTTGGGTACTTTTGAGTAAGTATGCGCGAAATAAAATACATCAACAGTTTCATGCCTTCTCATAGTAAAGTACTAATGGATAACATCTTGATTTTCTAAGATGACATCGAAAATTAACTAGAGAATTATTTTCACATTTGTCAAGTGGAATATTTTCGTCATTTCTATTTTTAAAATAAGTCATATTTCCATTAAACTTGTTGGATATTATATCAAAGTCATTTTGTAACTGAATTTAAATTGGTTCACCTAAACTTTTTTAACACATATACAATTTATTAAAATTTAGCCATCATGTCTTATAAATAAAATCAATAATAAGTTGGTTTTCAGCACTTACTGGGCCCAGCGATAATGGCTCTCATATTGTCAGGCAAAAGTTCGTCATTATTTTGATATTTCTAACTTTCTTCAGAAATTAAAACACCAACACCCCAATAAACTTTTTTTCATTTAATAACATAATTTTTTTAATAAATGGGTAATTAAGTATTTAAGTTGACAAATAATAGTTCTACTTGTAAGAAGAATCTTCACTATGACATAATTCATGAATATAAATCTATAACTTTGATTAGTTTGTGCACAAAATTTGTGGCACCCAATATATCCTCAAATACTATAACAACAATTGAAAAATGGAGTGGTGTGGTTGACAAAAACAAAGTTATCACTATTTCTTAATGACAATACAATACAATGTTGAATTACTAAAAGAATGTGAAAAAACAGAATATCGGCATACATCTAAGATTGATATTAAATTTGTTGACCGATTATCTAATATGAATGGATTTGAAAGATATATTAATATTAAAAAATCAAAGTTTTTAGGCAGTTAATTACCTAATTTGTATCCATTTAAAACATAAAATGTCAACTGTAATTTGGCATATTGAATGTTTATATACAAAGATAAATCTAATTACTTAGAAACACATATAATTGCTAGTTTTCCACCAAAAATTACGATTGGTTTTAAAGAGTCTATTGTTCATTATACTGCATATCAAATTAATAATGAGCAGTTTAATTATATTCTTATGAGATTAGAGATGAAATTGGTAAACTAATTAATTATGATGGTGCTGATATTGACATTGTTTTAGATGTTTACGATTTTTTAAATATAATTTGTGTAATTTGAGTGGTTGGCATGCCGACCGCTAAATTATTCAACTCATTAATAAAACTATACATTTTTAACTAGATAGTAGTGCATCTATTTTATATTCTTGTATAATCCTTTTATCATCACAATGACTTAATGCTGTTTTATTAACTTAGAATGTATATATTTCATGTTTCTCAATCCTTAAATTAATTTTTCTATATTGAATTTTTCCCTTAAACAAACAGTTCTTATAGTTCTCAAAAGTTATTCTCTTATTAAACTTCACATTTCTTTACACCTTTCGGTATTTTGTTTTCTTTATTGTCAACTCTCTATATGCATACATTTTAGCTCTTAAACAAACAAGTTCTGTCATTATGTTCCCATTACTTTCATCTTTTATCTTACCTAAATCTTTCTTTTTTGATGCATGTTTTATATATTCTTTTTGGTAATCACATGTAGGAAATTTTTCTATAATCGACTTCATATCTTTGTAAAAATCTTTTGGTTTTTATGTTATAAATGTAGAAATTGGCATCTTAAAAGCATAATTCAATGTTATGCTCCATATTTTGGTTTGATCACTTTATAATGAAATTCATACATTACCTCTTTCGATATGTTCAAAATTGACATTTTCACATAAATAGGCTAACAAATTTTTTTATCTGTTTTGTTAATATGTATGACTGTCAGATTCTCATTAAAAATGGTACTTATTTTAAAATTTGCATTTGCCACTCATTTTTCTCATTTTTTTGCACATGAAATTAATCTTACATCTACTCTGTTTCTTATATTTTCCATTGTTTAACCAAACACAGAATTATTCACCAACTTATAAAAATATTTTCAAAATGGTTTTGCATTAGTTCCCATCGATGTATTTAAATCTATGTACTTTCTTAACCGATCAGACTGATTAAACTTTAATATTCTATGTACTTTTGTTGGCTTCAACACATTATTTAGACACTGTTTCAAATAGCAATAGTGTATTGCATATTTTTGTTTATTAAGTAAAATTGTTCATAATTAAGACTGGTTTGTTCCAGGAAATAGCATATTTTCTGGACATAATGGAAGATAATTTTGTAATTTATGTATAACTTGTGGATACTCTAGATCTACTGATAAAATTTAACCATGATAAGAATCGTCTTTAAGATTTTATATATAATTTTGCCAAAAATCTAATTTAAATTCTGGATAATTACCCATTCTAAACCACCATATGATAAATATTGAGACATAGTCCAACCATATAAACTATTCGCATCGAGATAAAATAAATAGATAGACTCTTGATTTTGATTAAAATCAATTAAAATTATTCACTTTTAAATATCTCTTACAACATTGTGAAATTCTGCCACTAATTCATTTTTCTACCATTAAAATCATATAATTATGTACTTAATCCAAGGATTGTTTAGTTATTTTTAACATTGCATTCCAAGATAATCCGGGTGCTGTAAATAGCATGCTGGATCTAAATCATATGCATTTATACAGGTTTCTCTAAAGTTTTCAAATAGATTCCCTAATAGCAACACATCACTTTTACAGAATAAATCATATTTGCCAAGATTCTTCATATTAAATTCATCCCATACACATTTTCCATGATCATAATCATCATCAGTTGTATCAGATTTATTAAATTTATTTTAAAATTCACTTTTTGGTGGAAGCTCAGTTTCATCAAATTTCTTCCAACTATACATACAATTTTTTGGATAAACACATTTAATAATTACTAAATTTGCTTGATCTTTTGGATAGTGCTATTGTGTATGTTCCACTTGATATTAACTTACATTATATGACAATTTGTGTAAACTACTTGCCATAAATCAAAATGTGTCTATAAGTTTCATTTTTAAATTTTCTGCTGTTTTCCCAAAAGTAATAAAATTTCCTTCATTATTTGCAATTAAATATATTTCTTTTTCATCATAACCTATCGCTTTAATTAATAAATGAGCCTCATATCCAGCTAAGTTATGAAAATAAATTAGAACAACATTGGGTAATTTTAGTTTTATATTACAATCAATACATAGTGTGTTAATGAATTTTCCAGTAATATGATCATGATGATTTTATTTTCTGTGTGCCTTCGTATATTCACTTTGACATACAGTACTTTTTTATATCTATTATATAACACTTTTTCTTATATTGTAAATGGATGCATTGCTTCATTTTGCGAATATATTTCCCCAATCTTTTTTCCTT